>SZWC01004970.1:117068-136818 GCA_023375785.1 Penium margaritaceum
CACACACACACACACACACACACACACACACACAAACACACACACACACACACACACACACACACACACACACACACACACACACACACACACACACACACACACACACACACACACACACACACACACACACACACACACACACACAACAAAGTAATGCAAAAGTGAGAAAAGAATTTCTACCAGAGATCCAACACAAGTAGTGAGGTCGTTGCATTTTTTCATTTGAAATTAGAATTCCATCGAAATTTAAATTCTTTTCCAATTCATAAGGCCGGAGCTTGTTGAACTCGGAATTTAAGTGGACGCTGCTGACGTTGGAGGCTGCTACATATAGGCAGAGTTTCACTACTTCCTACAACCATGGATCTATAAAGTTGCACCAACTCTCGAGGCCCTTCATGGCAGTCCCATTGTGACACATGAATTACCTGAATAAACAGCAAATTAAACATTCACTACTTGAAAAGATCCCTAAAAATCAGGATTGCTATGCCTTTAATGGAATGTCAGAGTTTTCCATCTATGACACACAGCGCTTGCTATGCCTTCCTTTTGTCACACTGTTTTGTTGAAATTCATTCAATGGCATCCACATGATTTTTTCTTCTCCATTGAAATGCCTTCAATGGAATCCTCATACCTGCGTTTTTTTTTTTCTGTAATCAAGGCCATTGGCCTCCATAATACACCTTACATACTACAGCATGCCAAGTTTGTGGCAACTGGTTGTAGCTCTAGACAAAAGTTGCATCATAAACAAATGAGATAATTTAGTGAAATCCATGATGAAAACCTCATCTTAACCTTTTCCAAAGGTCATATTGATATCATTTAATTAAACAATTTTCAAATAAAAAACCCAGTTGGCTTTTTTAACCCAATCTCTTTTGTTTGCATTGGTCAATGACCATGACTGCAAATTCCAAGGAACTTCAACCCGAGGGAATAATAGTCCTTCATTCTTTGTTCATGTTTTTGGTATGCTCTACAGCTCACATGTGTTGTGAATATCCTATAATTCCAAAAGTCACTGATTTTGGATTAGCCTAGGAAACTACCACTGTGAAATTCCTGGCCAAAATGTTTTTCTCCCAATACAAACTGAATATTATTTCGTTTAAGGGGAAACTATTCATCAAGAAATTTCACTGATACTCATATATTTTCCTTCACTTACCCATAAAAAGGGTGTATCAAAGGGCGTCAAATATACCACACGTGGGCTTTATGGTATGAAAGTAGAGAAAAATATTTCATGGACAGTGCCAATGTTTGTTTCCATGCATCCAATCTCACTGGTGTTGTACCACACCGAAGCTGCCAAATTTTCATGGTAATTTCCACTAATAAGCCACTCATTTAGCCTAGTGGCCCTTGGGGTTGATGGTTTTGAGAAGGAAAATTGAGCGTGGAAAATATTGGAATATTGGAATTTCCACAGCAAGCACAGGCGAAGGCCAACAAGACAACTTCAAGAATCAACGACGCGCACGTATTCACACCGCGCCAACAATCGTCATCCGTTGATCTTGAACACACTACCCAAAAGACTGCGAGTCAACTACAAACCTACCAGAAGAATCAGACGGGACCTCAGTTCAGCATCGTGCAGCACTAGAGCAAGGAGATCGCATATAGCATTAGCTCACACTAGCAGTTCTTTAACTTCTCGCACAGTTGTTCGTTTCTGGCATATAGCATGTCGTTAGAATCAGCAACACGCAGGCTAACTACCTGAGGCCTTGACTTAGGCTCTTGATACCTCATTGAGATCTTTCTGTGATCATACAGGCAGAAGGAGTTTATGTTGCTGCAGCAGTCTTTTTTTGACAAAAACATTCTTCAGATCTGTGCCACTGTGTATATTGTCTTTGATTCAGTTTGACCTCTGAGGGCTGATCCTGATTTCCAACACGTGGTATCAGAGCAGGAGCCTACAAGTCAGCTGAATCTGCCTCACAAAAGTCTTGTGAGGAAGTGCGTCTCTCTGAGCAACAACCTCAACAGCAGCAGCCCGCAGGGACCAAGCTCATCTGGAATCTCTTTTCTACACCTCCACAACATGGAAGGGTGGTCAGTCACCTCTCCAAGTTGTACATCTTCAAACACATCGGGCACAATGAATCCAGAATTATGTGACGTGGTGCAATCACCACTGCCTTCACCCTCACAGAGCATCATACACGATCGATTTCAGGTCTCAGTTCTCACTCATCATGACCTTGACAACTATCATGTGTGGGCCATCGACATGAAGCTCCTTCTCATGTCCATGGACCTGTGGTCCGTCATATCACCAGAACTCAATGATGTATCCAATCATCAAACCGACAGTGCTGCAGACATTTCTCAATGGCGACGACGTCAATCAGCAGCCTATGCATCTCTTGGAATGCATGTGTCCAACACATTCAAAATTCTGCTCCGGGAGAACAATCCCAGTGATGACCCAGCCATCGCTTGGTCCAACATCAGAGATTTTCTGCAAAAGGACTCAGATGCCACAGTAAGAACCATTCTGGACCAGTTCAACACCATGAAAATGGACGAAAAAGATCACGTCGGCGACTTCATTCTAAAGCTCAAACTTCTTGCGGAACGTCTTGAGCTACTTGGAGAAAAACTTTCAGATCGACATTTCGTCTCCAAACTTATCAGCTCCATTCCTCGCCGGTTGCACAACACAGTTTATACGATTAACACATGGTCTGATGTTTTTCACACTCGACGAAGGGCCTTCGAATTACAACAGTATGCAACAAATCTGCAGAATCTGAACCTCTCAATTGAAGAAATGCAACTACGACTACATGCCGAAGAGGAACGTCTTCAAATTTCAGGAAGTACCTTTGATCTCCCACATCTGATCAATGCACTAATCCTTCAAGAGAATCTGATCAAGAAAAATGGACGATTATCCTTTGACCAAGCTGTCCCAGAAGCCACTGCAATCAAATCCGTGATGAAGACCTCACCACCAAACTTACATGCTACATCACGCGTTTCGTCTCCGACTGCTGCACACACCTGCTGGAAATGCAAACAAGTTGGACATGTGCGCTACTTCTGTCCACTCCTCCAGCATAAACGAAAACGCCCTCAGCATCAAAATCTGAGAACATCACTAAAGACTTCCAGCATCACCTCTACAACACCCAATTTGGACAGTCCAGTCTCCAAGGCACGACGAATGATTTCCCCAATCAGTCCTCCTCATGATGAGCAAGGAATGCTGTGTCAGCTCAATCATGTTGCAAGCTGCTCAACACACCCTACGGAACCTGACCACAAAGAACAGCTTCTGGAACACATTTCCGGTCCTACCCCTCTGGACAATTCAGAAGCCCCGCACATCATTCCTACATCATCAAGCATTTCTCCAGATCTTCCACGATTTCTTCAAAGCTTTCCTATTCCATCCACCCATCCTTGTCTCTCTCCAACTCTCACGAGTAAGCTTCCATCCTCTACTACATCCTCTCCCTCTTTCACAAGGGAAACAACTGATCCGCCGAGCCTCTCCCATGATCAGCAAGAGATCAGGACACACCACTCAAAGTTCTCTGGAGTTGCTAACGACACAGAACACACTTCCAATCCCATATGTCGACCCCCTGAATCCACAGGACACAGCCCAAGAAAAGGGGATGTATCACTCCGCTGGTAAAGTCACTTGCATGGGGCAGAAAGCACATGGTCAGATCGACAGTATCCTTCGAGTGAGGAGAAGAGTGTTTTCTTTCTCGGCCTACTCAGCTCTTGCGATTCCCTGCCCTCCTTCTTCTTTTCTCTGGCTCATGGGTCAACTTCATCCGTTCCCCCCAGATGAGGCGATAGAACGGATGAAGACCGCATTGACCCCACGGTTCTTTTGATTCTCCTCTTCCGTTCTCCCCAAATGAGGCGTTGGAACGGAACAGGGGGCTTGATGACCGTGCTCTTTCCTGCACTACCTATCCACTGTTGCTCTGTTGCTATCGCCGCACGCCCTTCTGCTTCTGCTTGCATCTGCTCTCCGCTCGCACATTCCCTTCACTATGCTTCAGGTGTCTATCTTTTCGGGCCATGCCACACACAATTGCAAATTCTCGATCTACAAAAACTGTTCCGATGGAATCTCTCACCATACCCCGTTAGGTGGGCTGGAGATAGCTCACCATTCGGGCGGGATGAGCGGGAGTTGGCCACTCCCCCGAGTCCGGGCAGGGTGTGCTGCTGGGTGCTGGTCTTTCCCCGGCCGACAGGGGCAGTGCCCGGGCCACAAAGTTTCACCGCCCCACTACACACCCTGCGTATTGTCTTGCTCTCTCTCTCGCTCTTTCCCTCTGACATGGTCTCGGACAGTTTTGACTTTTGTCCGCCAACCACCAGGCTTCGTTCTTCTGGGGGGGGGCGAAAAATGTGAAGAAGGCCCCTCGTTTATGTTGTACGCCACCCTCCCCTGGAGATTGGCGGACAAGGGGAGGAATATTGGAATATTGGAATTTCCACAGCAAGCACAGGCGAAGGCCAACAAGACAACTTCAAGAATCAACGACGCGCACGTATTCACACCGCGCCAACAATCGTCATCCGTTGATCTTGAACACACTACCCAAAAGACTGCGAGTCAACTACAAACCTACCAGAAGAATCAGACGGGACCTCAGTTCAGCATCGTGCAGCACTAGAGCAAGGAGATCGCATATAGCATTAGCTCACACTAGCAGTTCTTCAACTTCTCGCACAGTTGTTCGTTTCTGGCATATAGCATGTCGTTAGAATCAGCAGCACGCAGGCTAACTACCTGAGGCCTTGACTTAGGCTCTTGATACCTCATTGAGATCTTTCTGTGATCATACAGGCAGAAGGAGTTTATGTTGCTGCAGCAGTCTTTTTTTGACAAAAAAATTCTTCAGATCTGTGCCACTGTGTATATTGTCTTTGATTCAGTTTGACCTCTGAGGGCTGATCCTGATTTCCAACAGAAAATTACTGGGCGATGGAAATAAACACCATTGGGAGCTAAATAGGATGTCTTTGGAGTTAGAATACGTATGCATGTAACAATATTCAGTATGAATTTTTTACATTCCTATTTTTCAAATTTTTTCATTTTATTCGGTGATGTATACAACCACACCCTCAATTCCATACTTCATTTCCACAGAGATGACACTAACCTATATCAATAAGTCCAGTGGAGTGAATTGAATTCCATTTATGGCAGAAATTATTCATGTTTAAACAAATAAAAATCGGAGTTATTGAACAAAGTTTTAAGTTTTACTGATTTTCATGGACATAAGGCACCACCGTGGCACAAGGACTGGCACCATTGAAAGGCATGCGACAACTATCATTTTGCATCAGCCAAGAGTCATTTATCTCTCACTCTTCTGTTTTGCACGTGATGCAACGTCAAGACAAGAAATCAGAAAAATATGTTGAATATCCCTGTAATGGATGCTCATCCCCTCAGTGGTTACATTATTGTAGGAAACCGTGACCTAAAGACCACGGCCAGAGCCAATTCATGTTGGAATCTTGCATCCAATGTGGGGATTCACATTGCATACTTATAAACGCTTGAGCATAGATGCAGCGGGCTCAACTCGTTTCACTTGAATTCCACTTGTTGTGCAATAATCCAATAGCCGACATGCACAGTGTGCACAATGTGAATGACCTTTCTCTAGATTGCTACATGGAAGTGGGTGTCTTGCAGCCCTCAACCAACCAATGGATGACTACAGGAATCACGTCTTAAGAGACTAACCTTTTTTCACATACCATCGCAAGCCTCACTCAGTCTACTGGACCCAGGTTTCAAAGTGATGAAGCCGTATATGGCATAGTTTTCATTTATGAAGGCAAGTATAAAGAACAGGAAGAATTACAATGGGATGACCGATTCCACTGAAAAAATGGGTAGGAGGAAGCTGGCCTAATTCCTTCCAGAAACATGAATTTACACATGCATGAGCTGCACAATAAATCTGATAGCTATTTCAGCATTCCATGTTTTCATGGTGGCAGTAAACGCATCAATTTTGTTTTTTATGTCAACATGTTGGCACACTCAGCTATGTGTCAAATTCTTTTTTTGTGATGTAATCATGCCACATCTCTCATGCACTCTGTGATTCAAAACTGCTCATGCATTCATTATCATGCCGGTCATTACCTTGGAAGCATGTGAGTTCTGTTTTTGAGTGGTGGTCAATCTGATGAGTCATAAAAATTGTTTTCACCTCTCTTCTAGAAGCTGGATCAATGGCACCAGAAACATTGGCTATTGCTTGATGTATTGCTGCAGGTTGAGTTGCAACTGAATTTCCTTGATCCTGATATGTTTGCAGACGATGGATGGTAACTTTGAATCTCTAAGGGAGTCGAAGGAACAATTTCAGTTTCATGACTTTATCTGAGATGGGTTCTCCCATGGCCACAACGTTTCAGATATGCATTTGACATGTGACACATGATCTTTGAATGTGGTGCCTTCTTCCATTTGCTGAGTGTGGAAGGAGGTGAGCATTTCTTCTAGTTCAACATCGCTGCTCTGTTCATATCTCTCCTTGAGAGGTTTCTAGGCCTTTCATGGGCAAAATGTGGCGTTGTTGTCTCTGATCAGAAATTTCATAAGTTCATTTAGTTGCATGGCCAAGATAGAAAATTCTTGATCACACCGTTTTTTCCATATGAACTTCTCTTCATCTGTTGCTCCATCACGTAGCATCTCTGTTGGTGGGTCCAATACAACTCCCCATAAGCCTTTGTTTAGAAAGACCATGTGCATGTTGAAGGTGAATGTAGCATAGTCATCGCCGTCAAAGAGCGGAAGCTTGAAGTGTTCACCAATGCCACTTGAAATCATGGCCATTATGGGTGGTCTTGTTCGCACCACCTGCTCAGATACAAAATGCGAAAAATCAGATCTTTTCTCAGGACCTCTGAGGTGCTGCAAGAATTATTGACATGCTTTTCTTGTTCATCCACACACGGCACAGATGCTTGTGCCTGATATTTTACTCTGCACAGTTATTCAGAGGTTACAGACGGTACACATACACAAGACTCGTATTCTACCAATCCCAATAATAGGTTGTATGCCAGAAATGGTTGACTATCAACAAACCAATTTCTAAAAGAAACTACGACCTATTTGTACAAGTATGAAAGCTAGGAATAGCAAAGATAGGCTAGAAAAGGCCGATGTCTGACTGTCCAGTCTTTCTGAGTCTGGTTCCAGCGTCTTGGACACTGGTTGGTGCCTTCAGTCATCGAGCAACTGAGGTTGGAAAATTCCCAGCGCCCTGGGTGTCATCCATGGATGAGATCCTCCGGATCTGCGGCAGTCCATCTGCTTTCCATCAATCTCTCATTTTCCGGCTTTGAGAGGAGCTCACACTCTCACTCTCGATGACGCAATGGCCAATATCCTCCAATCTTGTTGTAGACCATTAATCTGCAGTTCCTTGCATCTTTGAAAAGCCTCTGGTAATTCCTGTTCTGCTGAGAATATCTCTCCTTCTTCGGCAAAAAAGCCACGTCGGCTGCTTCGGTCCGAGAGGAGCTCATTCTCACACTCTCGGTCACTCTCAGTGCTCCTCTTGCTGAACCACTTTGGTTGCTTGTGCAATTTTCACCAAAGTATATGCACGCTTTCGGCATTTTATTTTTCAGTATGCAGGTACACTGAAAGGCCGCGGCAGGCAAGTTATGGTTAATCACCCCAAATTCACACAATTGATGATTAGTGTATCAAAAAGTGTATTTCTGCATGCTAACATTTTTCAGGGAACATCCACATGAATGCATGCCGGCATATTCCAAATGTACATTCCTTGTACGTAATGAGCACTTTCATGGGCTCTATGTGATATTTATTAGTTCCAGCAAAGATTCCATGTTCACTGTTTTGTTCACTTCCCAATACACTTGTTGATACACAGTTTAACGTGTGACACAATTGGTCATATATGCAGCAGGCACTGTGAGCGGGTTAGACTCTTGACACAACGTAACTGACCCCACCTCCGGATAGGGTCCAGAGAGTCCATAGGTAGAAATGAGGTGAAGGAGAGAGACGGGTAACCTCTCTCCCGCCCCTCTTGTTCTTTTGCCGAGCTCTGTCCAGAAGTTTGCCACTTTTGGTCATGGTCCAGTTCGAGCACAAAGTATACCACGTTTGTTCCCGACCCATGCAAATTTTACAACAAAACGTTTAAATTCACCTGGTTTGTGGCATATTTAGGGGGTCTTGGTGCATTTCCATTGTTTCTGGATGTATATGGCTATTGCAAAAATAGATTTAATTGTATGATATTTTGATGCTTAAAACGTCAATCACTGACTGTTAGGCTATAGTTTGCAAATTAAAGGGTGGCTTTTGAATTTGGAATGATCATACACAACCACACAATAAAAAATCACCTAATAGATTTACCTAAGCCTCGTCTACACATGCGGTAAATGGCAATATGCAGAGCCCTGCTACCACAAAGCCCAGAAAATTTATAGAACTTCATGGCATATTAATCCCCAACTACGTTCTGGGATGAGGATGACTACATTATTAGCCACAGGTTCGTGCATAACATTGAGTGTGTGATAATGAAGCATCAACTTTGTAAGAAACAAGCTTCACGATTTTCAGTGACCAACTAATACATGAACATGTGCCCATAAATTTGGCCTCATGTACAGTTTAAAGGTCAAAATGGTGAGTAACATATTCTCTCCAGGAAGGAGGGTCTACGTGATAACCACGTTGGGCATCCCCAACCTCCAATGATATTTGCCAATGAATGCTGCCTAGTGGAAATTTCATTCACTATTCCCACATTTAGGGGTTGCAGCCTACCACATGCTGATCCTTATGGGATTTCCTGCTCACTCTCTGCTCTGTTCCACTGCTCAACATCGTTTATCTTCAAAGAGTCAGATGATGTTGAGACTTTTGAGTTAAATGGGTTGAATGGATTTTTGCGGTTTGAACTGAAGATATTCGTGGATTTCCATCTTTTGTCCTGATAATTATTGCCCAAGCTTCCATGGATTTTAAATGATTCTCCAACGCCCATAAAAAAATTGACATTGCTCTTATGAGCATTGCGGCCCAATCAACACCAATCTTCCTCTGTCTCGGCCCTTTCTTTCCATCCTGTGAGAACCACGTTGATCGCACCAGCTCTGATGAGCTCAGTGCTTGTTCTCTTGCCCTTGGTTTAGCCATGAATTCATGGATTTACATCATTTGCTAAAGGTATCAAAGAATCCTACTCACCATGCTCTGTTCCTTGCCCTCGAAGAGAATTGTTGAAAGAGAATAATTTCCTCATACCACGAACAATGCATGTAGCTCATTGTTGGAATAAATGTGGAACACAGCTATGAATTCTATGGTGAACCTAGAACACTTGATTTCAGCTCATTGCATGCCCCTTTTCCTTGACCAGAAAGGGGAAACTGCAACATGGACTGAGCTGGTTTCTGCCCACCCATGTTGGCTTCAAGGGCGGATTTGCGCGACGCCTTAGCCGACACGGTTTTAGTCGTGCGATGCCGCGGCTGTCAGATTAGTTCTTCATTGAGTCGCGTTCTACATTAATTACTTGAAACGTCAGTACGGATTCGCGTTCTTGTTAAACGGGTTGACCGCAACCGGAATTATGTAAGTCGGAAAGATCCGCTAAGATCCTCTGCGCGACGCCACCTGTCTATCGACATTTTCGTTAGACGGTCAGAGGGTACAGAAATGTCAAAATTCATTTCCCACCTTTTACTTGTCCAAAAATGTTCGTACGAAGAAGGATCTTGTCCGTAGAAATTGTTCTTTACATATGTACAAGAACAGTCGTGTCACTGGGAAAAATGTTATCGGACGGTTGTCTCACCCGTCAAATGCATCGCAAACCCATGTTCTTGGAAACTTTCGGTAGTCCATCGTAAAATCCTCTCTCGCATGCCTTTTCTCTCGTACTTTTCATTACCGAATGGCAAAACTCAGGTTTTGCGCGCGGTAGATGAGTGCAAACGTCGCGAAAATTTTCGTAATTAAGAAGGCGGGACATCTATATTTGTCA
The DNA here is from genome assembly GCA_023375785.1 of Penium margaritaceum. Lineage (NCBI taxonomy): Eukaryota > Viridiplantae > Streptophyta > Zygnematophyceae > Desmidiales > Peniaceae > Penium > Penium margaritaceum. The sequence goes on from SZWC01004970.1 coordinate 127,142, forward strand.
GTCGACGGCACCAGGCAAAAATACCTCGAGTCGCAGGTATCCTGCGAAATCAGCTCAACGTGTAACCGTTCCACATACGAATTTGGAAGGTCAGACACCTGGCGATGAACGCGAGGAGACTGACCGGATTGCTGAGCGCTCCGGGACAAGTAAGGCGGTGCAGCATTTCCCCGTAGCTTCAAATATGGTGCACTTTACAACTTCTCCCCCACTGAAAACCCCCAGTCACTCGATGCTTATTTGCCCGCCCATTCTATGTCTCATTTAAGTATTTCCAGCACACTTTTCCACACATCCATTAAGCTCTACATCAATGTGTGCATGGTCAAAAGGTAAGAAATGATTGTCATATTTGAGACATGTTTATGTTTCATCCCATAAACCACATCAAAGGGAGACCCTCCTGTTGATGTTTGACTCATAAGCCATTGAGAATCAGCCAAAGATAACCCATTACAAGAATTTTTTTCCTCTCCTCCAGTCGCCCATTCTTGAGGTCCATTAGCAAACCTTATTTGCATACCTAGCAAAGCTCTGGTCCTCCACAATTCCATGGAAAAATAGGTTACGAATGATGGCAAATCAGGTGTAGATCGTTATCATCACACCCTGGTCGAAGCAAAGTGAGAGTGGATCCACTGGGTTAGGTATTCCCAGATTGTATATGATCTCACAGGTGAAGCCATTGCGTTAGCCATTCACACAACATGATGGCAACTTGGGTTTGATTGCAACTTGATGTACTTGAGCATACAGTGATCAGTGTGCACTATAGACCACTATCTCACGGTAGCACGTCTAGCTCCATAATGCATAGACCAGCATAAGAATCTCCCTCTCATGGATGGGGTAACGTTATCAGCCCGTTCCACCATCCTAGAGTGGCAGACACGTTTTTGCAACCTCTTCTGTTGGACCTGCATCAATATCCCACTAATTGCACAAGGTCGTATTCCTTGCTTGTTTCTGGGTGAATCAACTCTAATTCCTCACAGATAATAACCAGTCATTGCACCAAATACCTGTACGTCCTAGGAAACCCACTTCTATTGGTGTCATTTCCTGTTTAAGTCTTTCCAATGTGCTCCAACTGCCACGTGATCTCATGTAAACCTCTGGAAGCAGTTTTTGAAACCAACCAGACATGCATGTGGACAAATCATGCTATATGTGATTATTCCACAATGCTTCCATATTTTTTGTTCCACGTGGATTCCTTCACCAATTATGTGCTTGATCAGCTCCACCTCTAGATTGGCAAACTCACAATTGTTGAGTTCAGCACACAAGCTATGCTTCCTTACCACATCCAACACATGAGGAAGATACCCAAGAAAGAGTTAGATTGGGGGAGGATGATCTGATTCATATGTGCCATGGAAGTGGAAGAGGTATAGTTATTTTGTATCATTTACACGACATGCCCTACTGCCTAATGATTTCGTAATTGAATGATTACTTGGAACAATGGATTCTTTTATTTGGCTACACGCTAGATATTCTATCTGAATAACGAATATGGTCAATTAATTTCTTGGACCAGGTTCGGCACCAAAGGGAAAAACAAACTCCAAAACGCTATCGCATGGCTTCAGACAACCACACGATCGCCCAATTTTTGGGTGTTAACACTGGAAATTGGCAGGACAGATTTTGAGCAGGACCTTTTCCTAGCAAAACACGAACACAAAACAACAGATTGAAGTGATTTTGTTTAATCTAAGAACAGGAAATTAATTATTTCCAGAACGAATTAAGATTACAAGTTATAAATGTTTTTAGAGCACAAAATCATCAGGCCGTAGGGTAATATCGGTGAAAACGGAAGGGAGAGCGGGTGAACTGGGTGGAGCGGGTGGACCAAGTGGACCGGGAAGAGCGGGTGGAGCAGGCGGAGCAGGTGGAGCGGGCGGAGCAGGCTGGTGAGGATAAGTGTCTGCTAGGCTAAGAGGCTCTCAGCCATAAGCTCCTGGCCCTTTGGCTCTAAGCTCTAGGCTCTAATTTCTAGTCTCTAGGCCCTTGGCTCATGGCCCTTGCTTCAAAGCTCAAGGCCTCTTGGCTCTCGGCCCTGAACTCTGCACTCTGGACTCTGGTCCTCCGGCCCCACCTGTTGCCTGTGGCCTCTTGCCGTCTCCCCCCCGCCCCCCCCCCCCCCACCCTTTCCCTTTTCTTTGCTCGGTCCCCAAAGAAGCCTGTCGGCCTTTGCGGCCTTTTGGCCCCGCCCTTACGGCTCTAGGAGCCCCCCCCCCCCCCCCCGCCCCCCCCCCCCCCACCCTTTCCCTTTTCTTTGCTCGGTCCCCAAAGAAGCCTGTCGGCCTTTGCGGCCTTTTGGCCCCGCCCCTACGGCGCTAGGACCCCCCCCCCACCCCCACCCTGCCTACCCCCCTTGCATTGGGTCTGAAAGAAACTTAGGCAGCCCTCAAGGAGGTGATCAGGCTCACCAAGATCCGCTAGGCAGGACCAACTGTATGTGAGAGACAAGATACAGGTTGCAGAGACAAAAATACGGAAGCGTGTGAAGTTTTTTAGAGAATGCGTATGGCTGGTTTGACTTGTAGATGAGAAGTTACATGAGTACAGCTTTCTAAAAAGTCTAAGTATGCTTCATTTCGCATGTGGATCTGGAAGAACCACCCTGTCAAAGTTTAACTCCTAGCACACTCATAGCCTAGCGGGATGAGCAGCAGTCACACTCTCACACAAGAGAATTACCATCCCTGCCATGTGAACAACCAGTAATATTGATGGGGACCTTCTTTGAAGCTCCCTGAAGGTCCTCCTAGCGCATCTCTACATTGAAGGTCGCTCCAAGCCTCCCTGGCCAACAATTCTGGCCGTCATTGGTACTGGTATTGCAGGAGCTGTCACTTGAACCGGACCCACTGCCAACAAACCTTGAAAATCCATATCTCCCTCAAACGGACTCCGAATCTGATTCCATGAATTGCTACAGAACCAAGAAGACATCCTCAGTACATCTGTGATGCCTGATGATTTTGATCGAGCAACCCACTTCGGTCACTTTTTGGCACCCTATATCCATCATTCTCCCACTTTCTTAGAGTACAAATCACACAAGTCCACACTGTGCCCTCAGCTGGTGAAAGGGATGTGCTGCCAGTGGCTTGGTCACGAAATCTTCCAGCATGATTCTTGAGGTGCAGAACTTGATGTGTACCACCTTGTTTGCCACGAGCTCGGAGAAAAAAATGGTAGCGGAGGTCAATGTGCTTGGTGTGGGCGTGGACCTCTGCATTCTTCGTGAGCACGATGCCACTAATGTTGTTGTACTAGATGGTCATTGCAGTATTCTGCTACTGCCCAAGACTTTCCAGTAGCTTACGCAACCACACTGTTTCCTTTGCTGCTTCGCTTAAAGATATGTAATCTATCTCAGTGGAGGAGAGAGTAACGCACTCCTGCTTCTTGCTCCTCTAGCTGATTGTTGCTCCTCCAAGCAAAAACACAAAACTACTAGTTGATCTCCTTGTGTCCAGATCCCCGCCCCAATCTGCGTTGCTATAGCGGATTAGGATGGGGTTGTCGTTGCCATTGAAGGTGAGGCCAAGGCTGCTGCTGCTGTCGAGGAAGCGCAGCATGTGGTTTGCTCACTGCTCCCACTGCTTGGTTGATGTCGAGGCGCGTGCTGACCGCTGTATACATGAGGCTTCCGACTGCTTCTTGGTATGGTTCCGCCTCCATGCTGTAGCTATGTTACTTGCTTTTAGGACCCTGCGTGATGCTCAACTTTGCTATCACTTCCAGCGGTGTTGCCACCTTGCGTGCACCTCCCATGTTGAAGCACTACACGATGTCGCTCACGTAAGTGCTCTGCGACAGCTCCAAGGTCTGATGCTGCCGATCATGCTTCACCTGGAGACCCAGGGAGTAGCTCAGCTCTCCCATGTCAAACCTGGCTGCATGGGGCTGCAGAGAGTCTTTGAGCAGAGACTACTGACAATCCCTGCCAGTGGCATTCATACATTTCCATTTTAAAAAAATGGCAGAACACACCTAGCAAATATGGGGAACGGGTCTTTCAGAGAACTGAATAAAAACAGCCTCTGAACCCTAATTCCACATGGTCATGACCAGTGGAATACCCTTAGAGGTGATCATGAAGGAATTCCCACAAAACCTTGTGGGAATTGCACAACCTTAACGGGAACTGCAATTTCTTAACCAGTGGGTACCTATGTTACTACGACCTTGGTCACATGTGGTGCAGCTTTGTCAACCCGCACTATAGGGTTGTCAAATAAAACAGTGACCACCTCTAAGGCTCTCTACCACCACAAAAAAACCACAAATAAGAAAAAACAGGCAATGCGAGAAGCTGTGAAGCTGCCACTCCAGTGACAGTCAAGCTTCTGCTCGAGTGGGAACGTACAAAGCTGAAGTTCCGTAGCAAATATGTCTGCATTTGCGGCCTCACCTTTTGCACTGGTACTCTTCCTGCATATTAATAGACATATGTGCATCAGCAAATCAAATACAAACATCACCATTTCTCTGTTACTGTAAAGAATATGCCTTATTTATTTATTTAAACAAACTGATGAGTGAATATTTTCATGAAATTTTTTTCAATACAGAGCATCAAAATCTGTGTAATTTCAATCCACTCTCAGTGCATATGATATAATTTTACTCATTTGAGAAGGTCATACGACGAAATAGTGTAGAAAATTTCACATGATTTCTCATGTTCCTTCATTAGTGTACGTGTCTTGGGTGATTATGCTTTTACACAGTCAGTGGCATGTCACAATCACAACTTCTTCTATAAGTGATCTACACACGCATGGACATGTTCTGAGTGGTCCAAGTCCATGGACATGCAAACACCACCTAGGATTTGTAGTGTTCAGCATCCAAACCGCCCCCAACTAGTTCTCTGAGATGCATGCAAGGTCCAATCTACGAATCCCAGAAGAAGGGGAAGCAGGCATTCGGGAGCGAGAGATATTCAAAGTGCAACATAGGCTTACTTCACACCAAAGCAAGCAGTACTCCCTTGTCACATCAGGATTGCTTTTAGTAAAGCCACTCCCTCATAGTTCACAAACGTTGCTACAATCTCAGAGCTGTAGCAAGGCCTAGCAACTCCGGGACACGCAAAAAGTTCAGAAAAAGGGCCTTCAATAGTTTCTGTTTCAAAGATACTACTATCTTGAAGATAGAACTAAGTATCTTGAAGACCTATGAGGTTGCCTTTCACAACGGAAGGTGTAAGAAGTGATCCCTACAAGATATCTTGTAGGGACCACTTCCTAAACCTTCCGTTGTAAAAGGCAACCTCGAAGCAATCCGTTCAACCTTTTTGTCTGTCTCAAGATATCATTGCGTTCATAGTCTTCCGTCATGGTTGCGGAAGAAAACTTCGGCACGTTGAGGACACGTTAATCAGTAAGCCAATGTTGCACTTAAGCCAATGCTGGCAGCCGATGAGTGATCATGCACCAATGGTACGCGTGATGCATGCAGAGTAGCATAGATGGAACCGGGTCCAAACTCTTGCCAGTCCCTCGTACATCCTACTCCTCTATCCTGGCGGCATTAGCTAGAGCATTGTCTTTCCCTGATGACGAGCCAGGCGACGCTGAGAAGGTGAATGGGGATAAGTCCTTCCTGGGCCACGCCTCAGAGGAGGTGAAATGTGTCTTGGCAGTGTAGGCTTATTTGCAATGGGGAACATTATAGAACAGCAAATGGGATTTTTTCCCGAGTCGCTTTGTAGATTATGTCAACGTTGAGCCCTGATACATTCCGCGTACATCAGTCCAAACACAAGAGAGGCTCTCGCGTGAGAGTCCCCTCGGAATCCTGAAAGATTTTCCGCAAAAATCCCCTCAAGATCCATCTAATGTGCTTAGATCCATCCCAACTACCCTGGCATCTACAAGGGACCTTCCCTCCACCGATGGGGGAAGTCACGTAAGGCCTCACAGGAGGTGGTATGTGTTCACATACGCTTCCTTGTACTTCGGATTGTTTCTGATTCTGACGAATCTCAAGAACCCCCGAGCTCCAGTGTAGATGCCTGTCCCCCCTACGATGGGGACGTCGCATGTTCGTCCCATGAATTTGTTGCAAATAATGTCGTAGGCACCTGGATGGAGAAATAAGCACAAGCAGCAGAACAATGCCTTGTTGAACTGTACCTACGTGTTGTAACTTGAAAGGTATACTGGTTTTTTTTCTTCTTCTTAAACGCTTTACAAAGCGTTTGGACGAACATAGTATTGCAACATGTACCTGCATGCCTTGAAAGTCACCGAGCAATGACAAGTTTTCAATGAATTTTTTTCTCATGAAAGGGAAACATTACCAAGCTCTGGTGCTCGCGATGACCACAAGTGAGGGAAGGGCTTCAGAGGCAGAACGTGAGATTACCTGAATTAGAAATGGATCCTCCAGCGAGGAACGTAGTCCAGGTACAGTCAACGTACGGGTTTGACACGTATACACAGTGCCCGACCAGGTAACCCATCTGCATGCCAAAAAAACTGAAACATTTCAGTCGCATCTTGAATCCCGACCCTTGCGCGGCTAAAGCTATGCTGTGCCACGAGACGGCGCTCACTTTTCTCCCCATGGGCGAGAAGACGGTCCAGTGGAAACCAGCGTTGGTGCCGTCATCCCACTGCCAGGCCATGTCATGAACAAGGAAGAAGAGGAAAGTTCGCTTTTAAAACTGAATCAGTTCTGATTCGACAGCACTTAAGAAGGGCACAGAGGCACAAAGAACCCAGGTGTGGCTCCTTGCTCCAACAGTGCTCCGACTGGAGAGAATGATTCATGCTCATAGTCTACGAGAATGCGTCATGCTTCTGCATTCACGTCATGTCAGTGCATCTTCAGGCAACGTTTGGAGCCTAGGTTGAAGTCGTTAACTTTGACGAACTTGCTAGACAAGCTTACAGAGCGGCGATCCCCTCGAAGATGGTCTTCAATCACTTTAATGATCTTCCCTCCGTTTGACCCTGGACAAGACGATAATGAATGAGATAACGATGTCAAGATACAAAACAAGGTAGAATGGCTGGAAGAATGGCAGGTTAGAATGGTTCCCCCTTCCCGGCTAACCATGCTTCATCGTAGAAATGCCGTACCAAGAGGATAAGACACTAGGAGGACGAGAAGGAGGAGGACTAGCCGTCGCAAGGCACCCATGGAAGATGAAATTTGTTCGATGGGGGACAGGTTGGATGGCGCCGATTCGCCAAGTCGGTCGGTTGGGAGGCAGGATGGTCTGAGCCAGAAACGTTCAGCCTTGCGTTGCAAGTTTCTGCTGAAGTGAGTAACGATTACTAAGCCACAACGAATAACGCAGGTAGAAGGGAAGTACTGCAGTCCTCTGGTAGTCTACCATAGGACTGTGACTCAAGTAAGAACCATGTGGCGCAAGCTCCAAGCCGACTGGCGCCGCCGCGTCGTCGGCAAGCGGCCAACAAAGGTGATAAGCAAGAGGACTGCGCGTGAAGCGAGATAAGCTGCTGCAGCCGCTAGACACCGAAGCGAATGCGGCGGCAAGAGGCGCGGCCGGCCGTTCACGGCTATTCGAACTCGAGTCGAGCCCCAGGTCCTCGAAAAATGAAAACTGTCTAATTCGGCGACGCAAGTCAATACCTCCAACAGGACAAACTGCAATCATATTCCTGGCGTCTAAAACCAGAGCAAACTTTACCACGATGCCTAGAACTAGTACCTGCGCTTGGACAGCGGCGAGAACGAAAATAGAAAAATAGAAAAAACAAGGATTCAGAGCCAAACTCAAAATATATGGAACAGATGAGGTGTTCTTAAATGCAATAGGTAAAAACCATGATAAGATAAATGAATGTATAGCCAAAAAATTGAATATTACATAAGAAGAAAAATAGGTGTAATTTGACATTGAATCAATCATCATATACTCTCGATTTAGAGTATGAAAGTTCTCAAAATTATTTTAAACCTTCTCAATTATATGAGTAAATAAATTTACTCAGTCATCATTTAATGTATAATATTTTTCGAATGAACGCCTTCCAGGAATTCTCGTGTAATTAGAATACCTTTCCTTCATGTTTAAAAATCCCGTAATTCAATAAATAATTGATAAAAAATAGAAATTTCATGATAATAATACCGATACAAAAATATTCCTGAGATTAATGGAGAACTTTATATTTTCATTGATTCCATTCATTCTAAGTAAAATCTAGTCCAACTACATGACATTGAATTGGGCAAATTTTAATGACAACGAATTATTTATAAATAGGTATATAAACTTAATTTTGTTACTCACATGGAAAGTAATGATTATAAAAATACTTTTTTAAAATTAAAACACGATGTAAAAAATATTTTTATGATGGTTCACTTTTGAAAACACATACAACATTTGCTACGAGCACATTCAACAAAAACATTGATGGGTTGGATGAAACAAGTAAGATATGAAACAAAACATTGAAACAAATGTATATCTTTTCTATTATGAAACCAAACATGTAAATTTCTATGAAAACTCATTTTTATGACACAAAATATTTGAATGTCTATTATGTTTTCTGAAATTTGGATTGAGAATAACTATGCATTGTATTTTTCTCACTACATTTCCAACAAAAATGAAATAATATAACCGAAATTTTTAAGAGTAAGTTTTTCATATAATAAACATGATAAATTCATTTCAGGTTCAAAGAAACATTCATCATATCAATTTACGTCAAATTAATGTTTAGGAAACTTCTATAAAACTAAAATTAAGAATTAAAATATTTAATTTACTATACATTCATTTATGTTTTTATATTTTACTCGTTGAGGAGAAATGTACATAAATGAATACAAAATGGGACAAATAGTTATTCTTCAAGGATTGTATTCGTAATAGTCAATAGAAAAATCATCATGACCTCATATAGCTCTACATTTTGTTATCAAACCTCGTTATAATAATAACAAATACGAATCTTTGTTATGATGAAATAATGTTTCTTAAAAGGAATCATTGAAAAGGTAACAATCCATTATTACATGCTCAATGTTTTCTCCCTAATACGATTTTCTACTTTTTTTATCATCTTAATGTAGAAAAGATTACAATTTAAACTTACAAAAGATAATAATTTTTAAATGAGTTAAAATGCATCTTAATACAAAATATATGTGTTGAGAATTATTTTTTTACTTTAATATCCTATTCAATTCTGGAAACAACATTTACAATTTGAACAAAAATATTCATAACTTATCATGCTTATTTTTCAACAAGGTTTGTGTTATTAACATGAATAGTCCTCTATTTTGGTAAACAATCTTAAAAAAATGAAACACTTAGATTAATGAAAAAATTAAGAAATTAAGTTATTATAATTTTTAAGTAATAATCACAAACTCTCTCATTGGCATAAATTAATTTTCATTTAAGTTAAGGAAATCTTCGTTTTAAGTGTCAACGTTTTCATTTTTTCATAAATGAAACGAATCATCCTAACAAATTATGCATTTCAATCTTACCAAATTATGCATTTCAATGTAACTCTGAATATTGAATTTTTTATATCTAAACTATACATTACGAATGATTTTTATTCACAAATGTTTTCATTTAATTAACATTCATTAAGTGAACCTATTACACGTGAAGCAAATAAACTAATAATCATATTATTTACATT
>SZWC01004970.1:137807-150930 GCA_023375785.1 Penium margaritaceum
ATCTATATCTATATCTATATCTATATCTATATCTATATCTATATCTATATCTATATCTATATCTATATCTATATCTATATCTATATCTATATCTATATCTATATCTATATCTATATCTCTGTCTTTATCTATATCCATATCTGTATTGATATCAATATCTAAATCAATTTCAGTATCTTGATGTATATTTACATCTATATCTACATCTATTAAATTATATCTATATCTATATCTACATCTATATATTAAAATAAATTTATATATTTATCTATATCTATTTCTCTATCTATATCTTTATGCATATGTTTGCCCAACTCTATACCTGTGTGCATGTCTATATCTATGTCAATATCTATATCTATATCTATATCCAAATCTGTATCTATATCCATATGTATATCTATATCTATGTGTATGTGTATATTTATATGTATATCTATATTAATATATAAGTCTATAACTTTATCTTTATCTCAATCTATATGTATATCCATATCTTTTTTTATTCCTATATCTATAAATATATATCTTTTTTATATCTATATGTATATCTATATCTATATATTTATCTTCATCTTTATCCATATCCATATCTATATCTATACGAATGCTTAATGCAATAGCAATATTTTTATAAATTTATATATGGGATTATTTTTTATTTATGGATGCATTATATCTATGTTAATATTTTTGCTATGTATCTTTATATCTATTTTTATCCCACAAATGTCTTTAGATCTTAACTTTAATGTTTATTAAAAATTAAACATCTTATTATGGTTTCATTATATTGATTGGTTCATATGTCGATAAAATTAAATAAAGCATTATCCTGCATTTTAATTTCATTATTATTTCTTACATATTAACCATAATTTTATAATAAATAATCTATTTTCTCTTCTCTTTTAAATTATATGATGATTTTTTCGTGTGTTTGTGTTACTAGACTTTGAAATGTGTCAATTTTTACCGTGATTAGTTTTCCATTTATGATTTTTTGTCGGTTGAATTCGGTTGATTAGGTGCTTGCCTGATATTTGGTCCTGGAAATGAATGTCTCGTACGCTCGTGAATGTTTGAGTAAAATTGAACCACACTCATTGCTCTAAATATAGGGTTTGATTTTTTTAATTTTTCCCCAAACTAGTTTCATATTTTTCTCTACCTCCTGTACAATTCGTGGCCTCTGAAATGTCGTCTTTAGCATTTTCTTTTGCGCAGGTGACATGTTTTTTCGTTGCTAGCTTTGCATGCTTCCATTGTAGCCAAGATCGCTACTGTGAGAGCTTGTCTGTTATCGAAGTTAGAAATCATGCGGTCGTTTTTTTCCACTAAAACATGCGCACCAATCTATTCCGTGATGATATTTTGTACTTTTTTTCAGTGGGATTGTTTCTGTTAGTTTCGCCAAACACTGGACGGAAATTGCCTTCGCTTCAAATAGAACCATTCTGCAGCAAGTTTTTTGGAACTACTTCGGTGGTGCTCCGATGGCCCGGAAACCCTCGCACTGCCTGCCGCACTTGACCCCTCCCCGTGAAGAATCACGAGTGCTCGTGCCTGTTTCAGCACGCACATGCGTCAGCGCGCGTGAATGTGCACATGTTCCCGTAGAGGTGCGTGAACATGACGAGGACTTCTTGAGATGGACAGCATTTCAAAACACAAGTCGCTTATCTGTCTTGGCATGAACACAGAAAAAGGTACATTGTTAGGCACCTCCTTTCACCTTATGTGGACGGGAGAATGAGGCTATCCCATGGCCTCATTCATCTGATGGGACATAAACACTTATGAACGTTTCATTTCTTCAAAGCCTGCAAGGCGAGATAGCAAACGGCGTGGCAATGTTTTTTGTGACTCCGCGCTGTGAGGGAGATACTAACGTCTCTGATTTCGTTTTGAGGTACAAACCTTACGTAAGAACACAAAGGATATGTAGCTAACCGTGTGCATCCGCAATGGAAAAATGCACGTAGCGTACAAAGCATCCATAACTGTGTTTCGTGCCTCATGTTGCGGTTCCCAACGTCAACAGGGCACACACCAACACACAACTTCCTCTTCCTAGATGACATGATCTTCTTTGTGACACCTAGAACATTGTTACGTACCAAACCAACACAATTCCCTGACCTTTCCGAGTGGGCATTTCTGATATTACACAAATAGCGCATCGGGTCACGAAGGGATGAATTGACCTTGGGGCCCGGGTTCTTAGGTAGACCCAACGCGAGGACCCGCATTGCTGAATCCATCAGCACCGGAGCCTGTGTTCAGGTGGTGGTCAATGAAAAGGCCCGCATGCTGCCGGCACGACACGAGATAGCCGGCTTGCTACCGGGCTGGCCATCTTAGGTGACTACTTGCCAGTATAATGCGCCGTGAAACGGATTCAACAATTTCGTGAAATTCTAAACCGTGTGGTATGGAAGGATAACATCATTGGAACCTGTTTTGTTGACACATTTTTTCTTTTTTGGAGTATGTTATTTATTAAACAATTCCAATTTTGTTTGTCGAATTGTTCGCTACTTACCGATTGCCACGGGTGAACGCTGGCCTTCGATGTTGCCGACGGGCCCTAAGCTTGTCGAAGTTTGCCGACAGGCCCTCTGGTTAGTTGGATCGGCCGGCAGGGCCGAAGGGTTGGTCAGATGTTGAAACGGGTCCCTTGAACAAACCGCGCAACCAACCAAGGCTCCAAGGTCGAAGTGCCCGTCACGAAGACCATGATGTTCAATCCGACGGTCCAGGACAAACTGGTCAAATGCCCCGCCCTTTGTGGATGTTCCCAAACCTTCCAATAGTTTCGACCACTCTCACGAACCTACTAACAGAAGTATCACAAGCTTTTGGTCGACTTCTAAATGCACCAAGACAAATTAGGATCTATAAAGATGCATCTCGCATCGTCATCGCCGATTCTTGAAGACCCCTGACTTCTCGGCGGACCTTCTCAAATCCGACCATTCACGCTTCGGCTCTGCACGCGTCTTTCGACAATCGACCCAACGACCCCAACTATGCTTCATTCGTAAATGTATGTATATATATACATACACACACATATATATATATATATGTAAACATATATATATGCTCGATCATTTCAACACTTGTCGTTGAATTACACTTGCCGCTAATTATATATTGCTCGTGTCCCAAATTCTAAATCGTGTTTTTTCTCACAACATCTACCTGTTCACCATCTACGCTCCGTTCGGCGTAAGAAACAAATGGTTTCCCTTGTCACAAAGAATGAAATTGGTGTTAGAGGATAGGAGAATCAAACATTGTTGTACAAAACGTAAACTATATAAATGAGTTTCATACCGTTATGAATCATTATGAGTCTTTTGTATCAAAAGATTAAGTTAATGACTTCCGGGTGTGACCATATATCCATCAAGTCCTCGATAGATCCATCATATCCACAGACCACTTTTTAATGACCCCATATCCACTGATCGGAAACTTTATTTCTGCCATACCACTTGCACGCAGAATTAGGCCGCCATGTCCACCCATCGCATGACAAAAACCAAATTTCCACATGTTTTAATTAAAACAACCATATTTCCACATCTGCCTAGACGGCGGAATGTACTTTCGTGAACGGAAGAATGAATTACATTGTGAAGGATCACAAAACTACACATGATGACATGGCATGAAATGTCACGTTGAACCATGACCTTAGATTCCAACACGTTATTTAAGGTATGTGGTTGTTTGGTTTATGTTACAGAGTCCTTCCAATGTCTTGGGGACAGTCCCCTATCAGGGTGCCTACACACGACGAGTGGTATGTGGACGTCCCTATCCTCGGTTCTTGATAAATGGCGAATCCCGAACCCCAAAATTGATGCGTTGGGTGACTGGGCACAGGATAACTTCATCTGACCCAAAGATTGTTTGAACATTTGGGAACCCTGGAAGTCTAAGGACCTGTTCGTGGACCAAGTCATAACGCATCTTGTAAGGTTGTGAGATTGATCCATAGTTGTTCATGATAATCATTTTCCACTGACTTCTTAATGTTTCCACTCAATTTTCCTCATGGTAAATTAAGACGACATGTTTCGTGCAACCACTGATGTGTAAAGTTTGAGAAAAGTATGTGTGTATGGTGGAGTTGTAGTGAATGCATGCACGGGGAAATATTTGTTAGTTTCATGGGGAAAATGAACCAAATATCCACATAAATAATGACAACATGCTCAGTGTTACCACCTATATGTGAAGTTTGGGAACGGTACATGTGTATGATGGAGTTTTACACAATGCATGCACGAACAAGTCCTTATTACTTTCATGGGAAAATGAACCAAATGTCAATGTAAATTAAGACGACATGCTCAGTGCAACCACCTTTTCTAAAGTTTGGGAGTAGTACCTATACATGATCGAGTCACAGACAATGCATGCACGGGCGAATCCTTAGTAATTTAATGGGAAAATGAGCAAAATGTCCACGTAAATTGAGAAGACATGCTCACTACAACCACCGATGAGTACATTCTGGGGATAGTACGTATGTATGATGGAGTTGTAGAGAATGCATGCACGAGAAAATCCTCATTAAGTTAATGAACCAAATGTCCATGAACAGTGTGATAGTGAAGAAAAATGGAAAGCACACAAGTGCAATGGAAAAGTGATTGTGATCCATGCATAAAAAAGGTAGGAAATGTGGTCATGTGGTCCCTATGCGGTCTCGGTCTGGTGGAAATGTGTGCCTAGTGAAGGGAAAGCCTAAAATGAAGGGACCTGGGAGTCCCTGCACCAACCAACGCTGGACTACAGGGGGCAAATAGTTGATCCACATGATCTCATAGGAAGAACACAAGTTGCCAATGACACAGTGGTAATGAGAATAGCAGTCTACTTACACCTCATTCTCTTTTGACTCTGATGTGAACGAGGTAGACAAATAGTCATCTACATTGCTCTCGCCCACGTCGTGAAAGATTTATTCCTCCACTATGTGACACGGACTGTCAAGTTGGGGACAGGTCCCAAGATGACATGGACACAAGTACATGCTAAGAATGAGAACAGGCCCTTGTGCCTAGTCCTTCCAACTCATGAGGATGAATGTCACTCCAGTGCCGACTATGAAGGATGTCACACACTTGATGACACTTTCCACCGACAGCAACAATAGGTGCACAACGTGAAATGTGGAAAAAAGAAAATGTGAGTGGAAGAGAATGAACAACACAATGACGGCTCCCCTTAATTTCAAAACATGAAACCGCATGCATCGTAAATGAGTTTTATTTCTGTGCATAATGTTTTATGGTTTTTAACAAAATATGTGCGTAGAGTTCGTGTGCAAATGTGGTTACAATGAGAGATGATCTTCTTTTTAAAATGAACTACATCTCACCAAACAAATGCTCCAATAGGGCCAACTGCAATGTGACCCTCCCTAGCCTAGTGGCTCATCACACGAGGCATTCCACAGCACTGCAAGGTCTGTCCATGTGAACTTTTAAGTTCTATGCTACTGTTGAAATTTACGCTCCCTTCTAGTCCAAATTATGAAGGCTGATAGACCTTGTTGCTGGTGACACTTGTGACAATCTGTGCTTTTTGTTGGTGCCAGTTGCGCATGACCTACAGGACACAGATAACATGGTTTCATGTTTAATTTGCACAGAGCAACATAACGGAAATAAAAATGTAAAATCACAATGGAAAACAAGATGTAAAAATAATAATGTAGAAGACTCCGAGGTCGTCATCCCACTTTGCAGAGCAATCCTCCCATCCCCTCCTCGACTTTCAGCAATTCAGGGTTGACGCATGGCATGGGGAAGTTATATGTGTGCGTGTATGCCATGTGTGTGAGTCCAACGTTGCGTAGGAATCAACCTAGTCTCCACGGCGGATGACGAAGGTGCAAGCATGCGCATAGGTTGGCCCCACTCCTCCCACGCCCCGCACGTGCACGTGCAGTCCAGCATGTTCACCATGCATGTCTTATTGTTTGGTCCCGTCGCATTGACCGAGTGGTGACCTTCCTCCACCACTTCGCAGTCGTCGGCTAAGACACCGCTGTTGAGTAGTCGCTTCGCGGGCATGGGCGCAAGTTATCCATTTCATGACTTGCTCAATCTGCGCTAATCTTCAAGCAAGCATTGCACCCAAGTGTAAAGGGACACCAAGACGTATAAAACAAATAGTTTTTTGCACTCCATTATTCGAGCGTTCAAGGACTCCATCGCATTTGACATTGCGTGTTCTCCATGACCAAGAGGACATTACAGTCTTGCCTGCTGCTCCTTCAGAAGCTTTCAACTCTGTTTGCTCCGAGGAGGTACACTGTACCTATGGAGTTCACTACAAGAAGTTATTTTTCACACCTCTGCCACTTTGAAGGTGTAAGCGCATGTGCCAAGCACCAAAACCACTAGCCAGCTTGCTTGTCAAACTTCTGCCTGATGTTTTGCCTCAAGTGGAAGTAGTAGTACGTGTGATGTGCCCAGGGCAAATTTTGCTCCACTTCGTTCAACAATCATTTCACGGTAAAAAATGATGACAATACCATGTTGTGTCATTGTTGGAAATGTGGTTGCCAATTTGCTCCAATAACCATTTCCAATTCTCCTTGTTTTTGCCAACGCCATCGGGACAACGTTGTCATTGGTGTAAAAAAAACTGGCTGATGTGGGAGATTTGCTTGTGACCGTTTTTCAGATGGGTGCTGTCCATTGTAAGGATCCAGCGCGCATACTGAAAACCCAACACAATGGTTCCTAGTGCCACGAACGCACAGATGAAGATGCCCTCCTTGGATACCTTAGCCAGAGTGTAAGTGTTGTGGTCCACACGCTTCCACTGCAATGCATGAATACACAAGGTTAGAAGTACGTAAGAGACAGCTCGGAGTATTGATGATGAACTGCAAAAAAAGACATAGTTTCTTACCGCCTCGCAGTCGACAGGGAAGAGGCTCCACGATAGTGCTTTCGACCAGATGAGACTTTCCTATGCCTTGGTCTTGGCTCAGTAGAGTGTGTTCTTGTCCACTCCTTTGCCGATTGCTTTCCGCACCATTAGTGAGAAGGTCTTCACATCGGCTGTCGAGTTACGCTTTAGCATTGAGTTCATCTGTTGCGCAATCCACTTCAAAGTCTTTACATGATCACCACGACCTACTCCAGGGACACACTTGTGACCATCCACAAACTCAAAGACGATGACGAAGGCTCCATTTGGGATGACGTGCATGCGAACAGGCCACAAACATCCCTTCTCCTTGTACTTCCCACAATGTGCGGTAAAACGTGTCTTTTTGAGGTGTAGCCACCACATAGTCATGCAATTGGTGATTGTGTAGTCATCCACTACTGCACGTGCCTCCGCCATGTCTCGGAACGTCATCCCTGCAAGAAAACGTGGCTCAACCTTCTTGTGCTTGGGGTTTGAACCGACGCCTCATCGTCAGAGGACACCACACAACGTACCAAATCAGATGGCCACTTTTAATGAACAGTGAGAAAACAGAAATAGAACGCACGAACATGATGGGACACATTTTTTTCCAGTAGCATGTCTTAGGCAAGACAGTTGAGTGTTTCTCTTGCTTACTCTGGTGGAACAAGGAGCACTTGGGCACACAGGTCATGCTCAAAGTGCTCGTCATACACCAGATTTTGGGTGGATGGGGGTTGGGGCATGAGGCATGGCTCGTCAAAATGCCGGTGTGTGAGACCACGTGGTGGACAAAGCGCAATAATGTCGAATGACCTATGCCTATGCGAGGCAGACCACTACAGCCGGGAAGCCATCTTGGTCGAAATGGGTACATTGCACGCAAAAATGCACGTAGATAGACTAGGTATCCATGCTCACCGGGCTCACAGGCATTGACATCCTTGTCCATGGTACACGATAGCCTATTGAGGTGGGTGTCTCACAAGCATTACGGGACATTGGACCCTGCTGTGGAAAGTAGTTGTCAGCAGGGTCCAATGCAAGACCCTTGGACACACTGCATAGGACACCTAAAAGCGACGGGCTTTTCGCCGGCGGTTGACATGACAGGTGCATGGTCCACAAAATAGACATTTTGGCATGTGTGGGCGGGGGGTTATCCATTTCCTTCACAAGTCAACCAGCAACATGTACAGCCTCGTACATCCACGCTACTCATGTGACATAATATTGACACATTGAACGTCATGCAAACGAGGACATTGTCAACAATGGAAGGAGAAAAATAGACAAGGTTGACAGGCTAGCAGATGCTAACAGTGACGGACAGGGTGTCAACAAGAGATGCTACTGTTTATGCTTGTAACCGCCTCAGGAGGTATGGTTGATCACCCCCAAAAAATACACTCACAGATGAATGTATTTTTGGGGGCCAAATTTCGGCTTTCGAGGGTGAAGTCGAACTTCGCCGGTCATCGCGAGCTCACAAGAGGGGTTTCACCGGTGGAACCGGCGAAACCTTTTTGCGACATTGCGATGACCAGCCAGAGGTGCCCGTCATGGAAAAAAGAAAGGGAACCTGCCAAGCCTTGCTACCAACATAACGGTATGGCATCAAAATCTTCTCCATACTAGGCATGGCGCGGTTAACGACGACTGTTGCGGACATAGTGTTCTTAATTTTTCAAGTGCTGGATATGGAGGACATAAACGTTTGCTTGAGGATATGGCAGGGTCAACCCTTTGGCCGTGTGGATATCCAAGCTATTTTGCCCTAATGACTTCCGGGACAATCCATAAGAAGGACATTTCCATTGCTTAAGCACAAGAAGCTACTTGGAGACTTTTGCCTTACAAAAATGCTCCTATGATGTGCCAAGACCCAGAAGTGTCCTTTGTAATCCCATGCAATTGTTCTTCACGTACAAAGGCGAGACTTCAACATGACACAAAACAACCATATAAGACATCCGCTGACCGGTAACCAACTCTTGCTATGATTGTACATATCAATACAAGAATGTTGTATCATTTCTTCTATCCCAAAGAAAATACCTACAACTTATGTTTTCTAGAAATCATCCCAATGAATGTTTTTTTTGCCCTGTAGAAGACGTGATAGACTCTTAAAGTCTACCGTTGCAACGCGGGCAGGGGAGGAAATTCTTGTCACTTTGTGCAAAACCACACAAAGAAAGAAAAGATATTCAATGCGGTAAAAAAAACATCAATCACACAACATGAGAACTGTGTTATGTTAAAGACACATGGTGCTCATCATGCATTCTGTTAAAACAGAATGTATGAGAGGTGTGTTGTAAATGTAACGAAATACTATCAATGTCTTTGGTGACACGCCAAGTCAATAGTATGTTTGTTACCTAACCTTGAAGCTGTGACTCTTACACAACTCGTGAAAAATCTATGGTTACTCAGAGTGCTTCTCTCCATCATGGCGTCATTTTTTAAGCCAGTTTGTTCTTAAACATATTGATATTGTTGCCAGAATGGCTCTATGCGCTCGAACACATAATGGATGATGAACGTAGTGAAGACCTTACTAGGTCACCAATGACCTATGTGTGCCTGAATTTAGCAAAGGAGGGCCTAAAGATGAGGACGCGGATTTTGATGTCATCTTGATTTGTTTCGTCATGCGACTCTTGGAAAGTTTGTATCTTCCCTCTTTTTTGGTGTAGTGTTTGTCTGAGTCCCTAACCAAACTCAGTTTTAGTCGTTAAGGCTGTTGAATACGATGGTCAGAGGGGGACACGAGAGGGCTAAATGTTGGGTTGAAACTTTGTGAGTGGAGACGCAGGGAGTAAGCGGCGGGGCTGACTCCGACTCTTGGCTCTATGAGGGGGGGGGGGGGGGCTCTCCAGAGCTGTGAAGGGGAGGGCTCACGAGAGTTGTGAGAGGAGGGGGATCGAGGCGAGAGTTAGGCTGCAACGGAGATTGAGAGTTAAGTTAGAATTTTTTGTGAAAGAATAAGCGAATGGAGCGAGCAAGCCTGACCCCTATAGGGTCGCTTGCTCCTGTGCGCGAGGAAGGGGAGTGTCCAACACGGGGTGAGAGGGAGGGAGAGGGGAAGAGGGGGGAGGGGAAAGGGGAGGAGGGGTGGGGGTAGAGGAGGGAGAGGAATGAAGAGGGGCAGCTGAGGCAGGGAAGGGAGGTGGGGGAAGACTGGGGGGTCAAACCCAATCAGCGTGCTCGTGCATCCGGGAAGAGGGGCGGAAAAAAGTAGGAGGCGATGGTAACGGGAACAGGGCGGGCCGGCACGGGGAGGAGGCAGGAGAATGGAGAGCCGTAGGCCAGGGAGGGTGTGGGGAGAGAGAAGCAAGGGGGGGAGGGTCTCCCGGGCAAGAACGCTGAGGTGGGGAGACAAGGGTGTGGGACGTGGGAAAGGTAGGGCAGGCGGGGACGATGGACAGGGTGAAAGTAGGACAGGAGGAACGGGGCCGCCGGGGGAACCACCCCGGCAGGGGGGAGGCCGAGAAGTGTCCTCGGAAACATCCTCAATGGAGAGGAGGATGGGGCTGGGGCAACGATCAAGGACGGGCGCACGGGGGTAGCCAAGTGCCTGAGCAGCGGTCAGGGCGGTGGGAACAGGCCGGGGTAAAGGTGGAAAACCCAGGGGAGACGGGGGAGGAAACCGGCGATGGTAAGAGGGTAGGAAGGACGGAGAGACGGACAGTGGGCCGACAGGACAATGTGATGGAGGCAAGGGAGAAGGGGAGGATATGGGAGGCACATACAGGGGAGGGCCTGGGGGCATGGAATCAGGCACAGGTGGCACAGGGAGCACGAAGGATGGGGACAAAGACGGGATCCCAGGGGGCACGACGGTAGTACGAAGACCAGACAGGAAGGGAAATGAGGCACCAGTGGTGGTGGAGGCCGAGACGGTGGAATAAGTGGGAGCCATCGAAACAAGAGGAGGAAGAACGGGAGGGGGGCTAGGAAAAACCAACGGGGAGACACTGGGACATGGGGGGAGCTGAGAAGGAGGGGCGGATGGGGTGGGGAGGCCAGTAGGGGGAACAAGGGACACAAGAGACACCGGAGGAGGCATGAGAAATGGTAGAAACCCAGCACAGACAAGGCCATCAGTGGAGTAGGCAGTGGCAGAGGTCGGAGGAGGAAGAGAATGATCTACGAAAAATGTGTTGTATGATAGCTACTCAATGAAGTGAGCATGACATGACTCGACAATGTGATATGCGACCGGGTCCCAGAACCGATGCACATGAGAGTGCGGAGCAACACCAAGAGTGACACAAAGACGGCATGTCGAGCTTACTTGAACGAGAAGGGGGGGCGAGATTGATAGTGGCCATGGTGCCCCTCACCACAGCCATGCTGAGGTCCACTCGCTGACCAAAGAAGAGCTCAAATGGCGTGGTGTGAGGGGCAAGAGGCCCGTGTGGAATCCAGTTCCATAACCAGGTACAATTGCGTGTAGCCTCAGACTACAAACTCCACCCATGGTCAAGGAAGCCAGCCTCGGACATTATGGTGCAAACACCCTCAATAAGGGTGCGGTTCTAGTGCTCCTCAAACCCATTTTGCTGATGAGAATAGGAGCGGAGAGCTCATAAACAACTCTCTCACAATAAAAAAGGCCGCATTATTACCGAAGAACTCACCTCCACGATCAGAGCAAAAGTGGAGGAGCTAGTGATGACTCTGGCATTAGGTACAAGTGTATCACGAGTGGATGGTTGCTGCAACATCGCTCTTCGTCCGGAGGAATAAAACCCACGTGAAGCGTGAGTAGTCGTCAATCAGATTGGGGGCGTACGTGGCGTGCTCAGCAAGAGACTAATCCTGGATAGGATCGAGGACGTCGGCATGGACCAATTCGAGTGGTGCAGAAGCACAGGAGGGGGGGGCGGAAACAGAAGGCGATGCATCTTACTAAGTGCACAAAAGGTGCAGTTAATAGCGTAGGGGGCACGGAACAAAGGGTCAAAAAACCCATCGGCCAGGAGGGAATGAATGAGAGAGGTAACAGCGGAAGCCAGGAGATGAAAAAGGTGATAGTGAAGGAGATGCGAGTGCACAGAGCAAGAGAGCACGGCAAGCACAACAGCATTGGCCGCGTGGAAAGGTATAGAGTAGAGGCCAAGAATCGGATGGAGGCCCTTGCCAGGCTGGCGGTAATTGCAAAGGAAAACACACCCACTGGCACGATCAGTGACAGCAACGAGACAGAGCACATAAGTGGTAGTGAAGCTGCAAGTATGGAGTGTAGGGATAGAAAGTAGAGAGAAGTCGAGGGCAGGGACATAGAGAAAAGAGGACAAGGACAAATCACCCGTAGGGATTGGTGAGACGATGAAACAAGGGAGACATACCAGCAGGTAGAGGACCACTGAGGACGCCCTCTACTAGAACGCAACAAATGAGGGTGACAATGGAATGCTCTGTGAGAGGAGGAGCAGCAGCCGCAAGAGGTGCGGCGCCATCAGGTGGAGCGACATGAGCAGATGCGAGGGACCCAAGAAGAGGCGGGCGAGGAGCGGCACCGAGGGCACGGCCACGAAGGACACGCTGGCGGGCAATCCGCCCGCGAAGGTTGGTGACCGAATGAAGGGGACACGTGTCATGACGATGACCCACAGCGTCACAGTTCCAAAAGATAGGCAGGTGACCGCCTCCCCTGCTGGCAGGGGACCAGATTGCAAGAGCATGGGTAGGACATCAGGAAGAACGCACTCATTAAGAGCGACAGCCGGATGGGAAGCAGTCTGGAACACCCGAAGACCATCCAAAAGAGCGTGCGAGAAAACACAGGGCATCTAATAAGCATACAGAAGGGCAAGGGCGAGAGATAAGGATGTAAGAGCACCGAAGAAAGCAAGATCGAGGCCAGCAATGACAAAGGTCACAAACGCCTGGTCCGTAAGGGAGGCACCAGCCGTGAGAAGCTTGCTCTGAAGAAGCTCGGCACAAAAGAGGTAGGCCCCGAGAGACTCGTCAAGATGACGGCAAAGAGCGTGAAGGTCAGCCAAAAGGGAGGCGACGGAGCGAAGAGAGTCGGAGGAATAGAGAGCACTAAGGGAGGCATAGGCCTTGCACGGACAAGTAAGAAGAGCGAGAGTAGGGGCAAAGTGATCAAGATGGCGAAGGGCGACGGTGGGAGAAGAAGAGTACAGCACAGACCGGG
>SZWC01004971.1:0-45000 GCA_023375785.1 Penium margaritaceum
GTGTGTGTGTGTGTGTGTGTGTGTGTGTGTGTGTGTGTGTGTGTGTGTGTGAATGTGGCACAAGATAAGAGGGAACTTCCCATGTTCAGGGACTCAACACAAACATTAGACTCGGGGGTTGCCGCGAAGCAGTAGCTGGTAGACATCTGAACAAAGTCTGTGGGACGTGAGATTACAAACGAGGTTGTGTCTCTTATGGGTGTCTGTGTGCCGTCTAGATGAGGGTGCATGGGATGTGTGCTGGACATATGTGCATATCCCATGTTGTCCACTGCCATCTTCATGTTTGTGGAGCCGATTGCCATAGGTTGAAATGGGCTTGATGTTTTTTTCTCTATCTTTGCTCTTGTCCATAGGAGGACGATGACCCCCTTGGAACTTTCCATGCCTGTGTAGGTCAGGGACGAGGTTCAGAGTGGACACCCTGAGGGTTCTTGGCAGGCAATGGAACCCTGGTTGCCCGCTGTCATTGCAAGCACCTCAAATACATTTGCCAGGCCTTGTCGGAGATATCTGGCCGCCTCAACACTAATGGTTGTGTGGCCTAAGCTGCTGACTTTTGATGTCGTGTACATTGCACTCGATTTTGCCCTCTGAGAGTTACACCTCGTTGTGACAAGGGTGCGTGGTACAGTTATGACTGTGGATTGGTTGTCATGTTGAATCTGCATAGGTATACATACCACCCACCACATTCAACTTTAGTTGTCATGCAAATGCTACAGCTTATAACCACCTTCCTCCACATTTCGTTTACCGTACAAGTGTACGGAATTCAATCCGCTATGCCTTTGCGATTGCACTCATGCTAGATATTGCAAGTTGTAGGAGCTTCTCAGAGGGCGGGTGTCAAGGCCATGTGAAATGTAAATGGTTGTGATTGCTGCTAATGCCAAAATAAGGAACGCACTCATCAGGTTACTGATCAGCTCATTGTGGGCAATGCCAACCTAGGCATTGAAAGTTGAGCACGTTCGTAGTCTCTCGTAGGGGAGAGAGGGAGGAAGAGGGAGAGGGAGAGAGGGAGAGGGGGAGAGATTGAGAGAGGGAGAGAGGGCGAGAGAGTGGGGGTCTGCATCGGCGGAGTTGCAAAGCATTGCTACAGATCGTTACAGGGAACCCTACATAGCACAACACTACGCCCAACACTGCTATTCAAGCATTTAATCAAACCATTGCCATTATCAACCTAGGCGGTGAACGCTGAGAACTTGCAGTTAGAGGCGAGCACGTTGCTCGTCTCGTAGTCCCGGGTGCTGCCGTCCAAAAAGCCCTTGCCGCTCTCGCCGTCGGCCGCGACGCGGCCGTGCAACAATCGCGCGATCTCGGTGTACCTAAGCGCCTTCTGCTGCTGCTCGGGCGTGGCGCGGTACGTCTGGCCCAGCACGCCATGGATCTTGTCCGTGGTGGCAATGTCGTTGATGGCCAGGTTGAAGTGCACCTCCGCGTCCTCTTGCGCCTGCAGCTTCGGGTGCGCCACGCGCATGCTCACGCCCAGATCCAGCAGGCCCTCAATCTTAAGCGAAAACCGGTCCACGTCGTACGGGCCAGTCTTGCCCACGCCCTCGAACGCCAACTTCATGCCGTGCGCGGACACAGGTGCACCCTCCGTCGGCACCGCCACCTCCTTCCCATCCACGTACACGGCGGCCAGGAAGCCAGAGCCGCGCTCCTGCTGCTTGCCGCCGCGAGCCACCAGTTGGAGCGAGTGGGTCGCGCCACCCTCGGAGGCCCAGAGCACGCCCACCTCCTTAATCCACGAGCGGATGCCGGCGTGCGCGCCGTCGGCGTTGCGCTCGTCCTTGTAGCCATTCAGAAGCACGTTGATGTGGAGCCGCGCGTCGGTGGTCAGGCAAAACGACCTGTCCAGCTCGCCGTTGAAGTCAAAGGGGGTGCCCGAGGCGCCCGTGAAGTGCGGGTCGTCAACCACGCTGCCGTTGCCGTTGCACAGGCCGCCCACCCAGCTTGGGTTGTACTTGGGGCTGTATGCGTCGCCCGTCTGCACCTGCGCCGTGTGCGTGCCGCTGCGAGGCGCACCGCGGGTGGGCTCGTCCGACTTGTCGCGCCCACCACTGAGGAGGTAGCAGCGGTAGCCCTTCTGGAAGCCGGCGGGGGTGAGGCGGCCCGTCCTGGACTCGGCGTCGAAGTACTGGTACACCCAGCAGCCGTCCGTTTTGCGGCACTCGTTGCAGCACTTGGACAGCGACGTCGCCTTGGACAGCTTGAGCACGTCCCCAATCTCGTAGAACGACTCGTAGTTGATGGACGGGCCGCCCTTCTTGCGCAGCTGAACCTTCTTGGCCGCCTCAGAAAACTGCTTGTTGTACAGGCCCATCCAGTACGCCACGCGCTTGTCCCACGTTGCGCCCTTCTCCTTGTCGAACTTGGGCTTTGCTACGGCAGGAACGTTGGACAGACTGTTGCAGAAGTCCTCGCTGCATCCGAACGGAGGCAGAGCGCACGCGGCGGCGCCGAGCACGATGGCCGAGAAGCATGCAGCCAAGAGCAGGATGCGCGCCATTTTGAGAATGTCGTAGGGCACTAATGTGAGTGCGAGGAAAGAACAACGATGCAGTTGTCTTCTGCTCGACAATTACAACAGGAGAGGTGGATTGGCCTGTTTAACACAAGTGGTCAGCATTGCCTGCGTACTTAACGCCGCTTGGGCGAGTGCTCTCGGATAACACACGGCGGCGTCTCGCCAGTGGGCCATCACGCGGGCCCGGATCGCATTCGCGGAACCTTGCGAAGCGCAGAACAATAGCGTCGCGTGCGCGGAAACTGACGTCCCTGCGATTTGGCTCAGGTCGCTTCTCAGGCAGTGATGTGCGCATGCTTGCGATGCGACAAGAATAGTCAAAAGCCATTAAAACTGCACGTGTGAGATTTGAGCAAAGAAACGCCTGCCGGATGCTTCAGGACCATTTTCCAGCCTGTCAACAGGGATCATCGCCGCCCGGCAATGTCAATGGGGTGGCCAGGTCGAACCAGGAAGCATCTTAAGTTGGCGTCAAGCGCACTGAAATTGCGTGGCCGGCACTTCCACGATCAACCTGCAGTGATCAGGCTGATCGTTGAAAAACCTATCAGGTTTCAATGATCTTCCCGCAATACGCGGTCATGGCGATTCGTCCATGGGGCTTTTTGTCGCGAAAACATTGTGTCCGAGGCTGCAGATTCTAACCTTTGTTTCTTCTCCGAAATGCCTTTCGACGCCTAAGAAAAACAACGCGGCTCCAACCTTATTTATTGCCTCAAATCTCAGGAATCGCTCCGCAGCCGAATCTAACTAATGTGGACCTGTCCTTCGTCAACCGCCCAACAGCAGGCAAAAGGACAGACAGAGAACGAGCAAATGAATAGACATCAAGCACTTCCTGACGCGAAATTTCGAAAAGAGATAAGCCAAACCCTAATGTAAATGAGAAATGGTCAATGTCTAGTGGAACAGAACAGTGAATTTCAAAAACTATCAACCAGAACCTCGAGAAGAAAACTGCCTTGTAAGGAGTGACAGTGTGTCTCTGTTCACTTCAGACAACCGAACCTCGTGGGGTTCCATGTTTCTGGAACTACCGAGAGAGAAACATTTCCAAACCTGTCCATGCCCCGAATGAGAATACACAGATGTCCAATACAAAAGTGTCAACATGCAAAGAGCAAGACATTTCACCACCATATGCAAGCAAATTCACATGAAAACAAATTTGACTACCTAAATTTGCTTACAATCTCGGTAATTAGAGAGCACAGGCAAGAAAAATTCCATTTTGGTGCGGTCTAAAACATGAGACAAACATGACCATGAGATCAGCCATACGTTCCAGCACCACCCCACCTTTCATTTCCAGCGTGGTGCGATTGCAAGGAATTTTTTGTATGCATACATAAAAACATTGTTCCCTAATGGGGTGGAATAATGTGGGCAATCATTCATTTCAATTCTCCTATTTTGTTCCTAGCAAGCACTTTATTGCCTAACATGTGCTTGAGCATGATGTGTCATCCCTCGATGTGCCAAAACCGTAAAGAACGATGCACAACTTGTACACAAAACATGCATGGCTAAATTAAAGAGCCGAATTCAACACCGTTATTTCTGACAAGATTTTGAAGGGGCCAAGCTCAAAATAATCTATGCCTATGAGCAAGGGTGCCATAACAGATTAGTCGGTCAGGCTCACAACACTTTAACTTGACAAGACTTGGTCATATGTAAGGTTCATGGAATGTTTAGTGGCCATTTTTCAAAACAAATCTTATCCTCAAATTTATATCAAGGTGAAGAAAAAATGGTTGCATTGCCCATTTTGGAAGAGACAAACCGCACCCCAAACGGACATAGCTGTCATACAAAATTTTTGTAAACATGCATCCTGACCGTAGTTTTCCCATGTGAAAACGTTGCATGGAAACATAATCCTAACACTTAAGATTGGAGGAAACGAGATGTGATAAATTAAACATCCCCCCTCTCCTCTCAACTTATGGCTAGTTTTAAGCCAGAGTCAAACTCGACTCAAGACCAAGATTATATTTCAGACATTGACTCCTCAAGACATGCGCCTCGATCCCCTAAAAAATCACCGTCAAGAATCGTTCTTGATCGTAATAAAGGCTCATGCGCTACATTCCTCCACTTCTGAGTTGAACCATCTCGGTTTGTCTTTCCAATCAAGTAGTTGATCGTTGCGTACATCATGATGTACACGAATGCAACAAGAAGCAAAAATGATATCATGCGTGTGAACTCTTACCATGTACTACCTGGTTGCATTGAATTTGTGCATAATCGACCACATGCGTGTGGAATTTGTGATTATGGACATTTGCATGCAAGATCTTGCGTTGGTCACGCAATCCCCTGGCTTTATGCCAGTATGAAACACGTGCGAGCTTTGTCCCTAATTCACAATTGTTTGTGTCTCTTCACTAAATACCCATGACATGTGTGTATTGATAGCGTGGTCAATGTCTATTATGACATACACCATCAACAATGTCTTTAAAGTTTATGAGAGGGAACATGAGATGCATTACTCCACATTCTGTGTGGTACATGTTCACCTACCTTGTATAATGGGCCTCCTCCCCATTTGTGATCAGAACCCGTGTGACCCTTCAGTTGGAAATCCTTATAAGCACAACCTAAGTCCATGCATCACTTCTCATTTGTGTTGGAAATGATCTCTTCCAAGGGGTTATTACCAAGGTCGTACATCATCACGACTTTAGCAGGCTGTGCAATCCTATATCTTGACATCAATCCTCCTTATTTGTGACCACGTGTTCATGACCACTCCTAAGTCAACCAGGCCATGTTTTGCACCTATGGGTTGTCTGGCTAAACAGAAACAAGCCCCACAAAGCCCATGTAATGTGTTCTTAGGTTTTCGAAGGATGAAACCCTAGAGACAAGGTTGCAAAGAAACCTTGTTCTCCTCTTCAAGCATCACCTTGAATGATTTTTCTTGTGTCATTTTTCACCCACCATGCCACTTAGACAACCTTGATATCAAATATCACCCCCTTATTCTTATGAATGATTGATACTGTAAGTTGCCATGTACATCACTACGAGACACATATTGCTTTATACTATGTACCAATCTTAACTATCGTGTATCACATGCACGAATAATGTATTCACAACATGGTATTTGACAACGTGTGTACTATAAACAATACTACACTAGTTGGGGAAACATTTTTCATGTCAAATCCTTGTGAGTGTCATTGAACAATTCCGTATCACATCTCTTGACTCTGGAATGACCAATGCACAGATTTCTATCCAAATGAAGCAACATATAATGGTGTGTGAGATCAAGTTGTTGGCATCCAACCTAACAATTATTTTTACTAGTATGAATGAAAGTTTTATTTATCAAGTCATGATGGCTTGAAGGTGACGCCCTTGAGTTTTGCTTGGTCTTTATGTTTGTTCAATATTGTCATATGCCATAATGTGCCTATTGCCACCTTTGAACAGTATGTTAAACAAGTTTTCTTTGCATTTCTTACATCATACTCACGAATACTCAAAGAAATTTGAGTATCTAATCGAAACATGGTTAGATACTCAAATTTCTTTGAATGTTTATGAAAACAATGTACTTATCACCCGTGTAGATGTATCATCTCACATTGTTGTCAATTACGCACTCATACTCCTGGGACTGGTGCATTCAAAACTTGCGTCAACGCTGCCACTACATTTTGAAGTCTTCCATTCCCTAATGTAAAACAAGCACTCGCTATTCTTGTACAATTGGCCTTTGTTTTGACATTTAAACAGTCTTGTGTCTATCGAGTGCAAAATGCACCTTCATTGATTTTCAAGTACAATTCATTTTCTCGACACCCTTGGTGCATACGGCACCCAAACGGATACACAGTTGAGCTTCGCTTTGGCAACGTACCTCAAAGACCACAAGCATTGCATCTTGTATCAATTCCACTCATCATATGTGACTGAAGTGCAGTGGACACTTGTTCTCAGTGGTATAATGTATAACAAGATGTGCTTGTTGGCATCCAGTATGTATGCTACTAATAAAGTTATAATCGATACAAGTTTTCTATAGTTTGCAAATTGTTGCGGCAAGTACACAAGTTTTCAAGTCGTTGGGGCATGTAGAATGCATTAATTGTTATTTCTTGTCTATGATTCATCTCAATGCATGTTATTATTGTGGTTTTGAAACTTCGTACAAATAGTAGTGATCTGGTTGTAAATGACAGCATTTTTGTGCACGTCAAACCTGCGTTGAGTTATGATGTGGCTTCTTACCAACCACCCCTTTTTGGGCTTTTAGAGGAATACCCAAAAGTTGGAAGTTACTTCCCTTTTTCTTTAATATACAGAACCAGGATTTCCCCCCTTTATGTTTTGAGATGCCTAAGATCATCGTAAACAACTAAACCACAACTTTGAGCCTTTTGCGGTTAAACACATGGTCAACATGTTCCCATGCTTGGGTTCCAAAACTGAATTTGTCACTGTTTTAGTTTCTATAAGATTTTGACATAAAATTCCTTTAATTGAAATGCTACAAAACCAGGCATGGTTTTGGCATGTCAAGTGCCCTTTCCTTGGTTTTTGGCTCGAAACGTTGAAGTGTCACCGGTGTTGTACTAGGGAAACAATCAATATTCCCCCTTTTTTGTGAGCAAGAACACATTCTACGAAAATATTTTAGAATTTATCAAAACATTATAGACACCACTGCAAGTTTCATTCCGCGTTTTACTATAATTCAAATGAGGATGTTGTGTTTGTTTCGGTGGGCTAGCCATCCAGCTTGGAAAAATAAAGGCCATGGAGAAATACATTCCCCTTCCCTCTCGGCTAGTAATTGTCAAAGAATCTCACTGTGCCACTTGCTCATATCGTGGTACCAAAAACATATGTTGTTTATCTATAAAAACTTGAAGGGGGGACCATGTCCTATGACAGGCCTAAAGGACTTTGGAAACTTCCTCCTCTCCTCCCTGTCTCCTCGTGTCCTTACCTATCAGTGCAAGGCTAGTCCCCTAAGCACCTTTCTTGAGTGAATTGCACTATGGATGGCGAGACAAGAGAGAAGTGACTATCTCTTGCCTTGCCCCTCGCTATTTTGGTACCATGGATGGGAAGGGGAGGTCAGAAGATTCTCCCCTCACTACCCTCTTGGCACTCTCGGCGTCATGGACGAGGGGGGAAGCCGTCCCCTCACCCACCCTCCTTGACGCTACCAATGTCATAGAAGAGGGGAACGAGGCGAGCAACCCTCATCCATCTCCGTTTTGTTAGGGCTCCCTGTGCCATGGGAGGGACAAGGAAGAGGGAGTCCCTTCCCTCTCCTCTCATTTTATGCTATTAGCGCCATAGGAGGGCAAGGGAGGGGCATATTCCCCCTCTTGTCTATGAGCTCAAGGGGAAGCGGTGAGGGAGTATTGTCCTTTTCCTCCCCATGGCCCCCGTCAATGCAGTAGGAGGGGGGGGTACTCCATCCTTCTCCCTTCCATTAGCACGAGGAGTGTCATTGAGGGAAGAGAGGGAGTTCCATAACTCTCATCTCTTGTCACTGTCACTCCCATGGGAGGAGGGAGGATTTTACCTCTTTCCTTCCTGTTGGTACCGTTGGCATAATGGAGCAAAGGAGCAAGAGGAAGAACTAATCCTCACCTCCTTTTGGTGCTAACGACACAATGGGAGGAAGGGGGAGAGGGAGTCATCCTCTCCTCCCCTAGGCATAGGTGGCGACATTAAAGAGGCAGAGAGGGGAGCCCTCACCTCTTCCCACTAATGCATTAGCATGCCGCTTGGCCAATTTAGTTTGCGGGTGCTCGGTTGCGTGCGTCCTTAGTCTGCTTTGTGATGACCCCATCTTTTTGTAGAGCTCTCAATTTTCAAGGCAAGACTTCTCCTCATCAATCAAGTTTTCAATTCATGCATCATCAAGGGCCATCTATAGGATCGTTTGTTTTATTTATCATGCCGTGTTTGTTCACACACCTATAATGATTACTTTTCTTAGTTCTACAATCATTGAATGGTTAGATGAAAGTTAAATTGTTTTGGGAGAAGCTTTTGTCCTAATGCCAATGTAATAGCTGTGAGTTGTTTGGAGACAAAATTTGAAACCAAACTTCAACATCGCAATCGAAAGTCTAACGAGGGGGCACAAATCATTGCCTTGGAAAATACAAAACACGCTAGAATCAGACAAATTATCTATATGGCATCACTTCCACGCCGCATTCTTGTTTCTTCTCGTGGTCGTTTCACATGGAAACATGACACTAGCACCTTCGAATAGTGGTCAAGTGGTAAAACGAGTTACCTCCTACCGGTGGTAAGATACCATGCCCTTGTCTTGCCAAGAATTTTCATTCTCATCACATGTAGTATGTGCATGTGTGCTTCCAAAATAATGTCAATGTTTTTATATCATCTACATACTTCCATTTCTTTGTGCATTGGTAAGATGGCTTTATATTTTTTCAAGAATGTGCCGATTAAACCATATCTTACACCAAGAATCCACCTTTGCAATCTTTATTGCTTGTTTTAACAGTTGCAAAGGGGCCACCTTAGTACAAAACAAGACTGCATGATAAACTTAATGGTTGTAAGAAAAATGCAATCATGAAAACATGTATTGTTGGAAAAATCTATATCAAAGTTGTTTATCGTTCTATTGAAAATTCCAAATTCAATTCTTGTCATATACTTCTCAATAGTCAAGTATGATAAGTGTCGTCCGATCTTTTTTCACGGTATCCCACGATCGTTATGAGGATGATGAAGAGCTTTTTCATCAAAATTAAGTACACAGGAGCAAGACACATTCAACTGGCATTGAGTGAGGAAAGCAAGTCACTCCCACAGTATGACGTGGAAGATGGAAGTTTGAACAATGTACAAAGAGTCCTTCACAAGGTATCACGTGAGAGGACCCATTGGACAATGGGTTCATCTCCTGTTGGTATAGAAGATTTTCATGTTTCTTCTTTAGAGAGTGCAACCTGGGACACAAAACACAAAGGACTAATATGGTGTCTATTCAATAGGAGAAAGTATAAGAAGGAAACATAGTCATGGTAAAAAGCAGGCCAGTGCATCCAGGGAAAAAACAACAACGAAGTAGTAATTGGTTGCTTATCCACATGAGTAGGTAATGTGGAGTTTGTTACATGTTATCCCAAACCAATACACAAGTCATGTCATATTTTTTGGTTCCATTCCTTGGCTAGGATTGAGCTATATGAAAATAGGTTGGACCATTCAGGTTTGTCCGATGACACCAACATAACAATAAACATCTTACACCATCCATTCTTGGACATCATGTGGATTGGTGGGTAACAGTATGGAATAGGCAATACGGGGCTATACCACCAGATTGAGCTCCCAAGTCCAATCATTCGTTTTGAGGGCTTCCCTCTCACCTTCATGTCAACCAGCGAACGATAGGTTATGATGATGAAATCACATTCACGTCTGATCCCGGTGGTCAAAACCCTTCCTCAAACATTTGTATCTACCTAGCACAAGGCAATGGGTGGATAATGCTTGCACCACGCGTTGACTTAGAGCCCGATTTGAACCCCCCCTAAACAAGAGGTTGTCTCTTGCCGGCCTTGGTGAGTGTGGCCAAATGACATTGGGTGACATGTTAAGTTGCAATATATGGAGAAACATTGCTTTGGCATGTAATTGTAATGACGAGCTTTGAAAACACCACATGGATGTTAAATGTGTTATAGAATCATGTTCCCACTCTAAATTAGTGTCCTTGCTCTCTCATCTAGACGTGGTATCACACGGTTGTACAGATAACTTATATTTGTCTTACCTCAGGCCACACCATGGTACATTTCAAAGCGCATCTACTGTGCCACTTGCTAGAACATTCATTGCAAGGGAACAGGTATTTCTAGCCACATCAACATGCTTGATTAGCCACTTATCTG
Source organism: Penium margaritaceum (assembly GCA_023375785.1). Lineage (NCBI taxonomy): Eukaryota > Viridiplantae > Streptophyta > Zygnematophyceae > Desmidiales > Peniaceae > Penium > Penium margaritaceum. The sequence goes on from SZWC01004971.1 coordinate 10,462, forward strand.
TAGGCCTTACCATCAAATAGAGCTGAAGTTTGTATGGGCCACCAAAAACCACATGCCAATGTTTTGGGGGATACCGTTGGCCCCCAACAGAAAAATACGGCTATCATCCAAAAAGGAGGGTTTCGCTTCTCTTTAAACATTCCAAAAATAATATGTTTGTAATGAACACACTATTTGTTGGAGTTGCCAACAGTGTCAGTGTTAGCATCCACTCTTTTGGCATTTGGAGCGCATTTATGACCAATCACCCTCTAAATGTACACATATGTTTATGTCTACACCATACATCATAAGTAAAGCCCTCTCACTAGAAAGAAACAAATCCCATATACATAGAATACACGCTTGTGCCTACGACATAACACAACATTGCACTGTTTAGTTTCCACATTACATAACCAGGGAAATGCACGGATATTCATTGCCCTGTGCATTCGACAAATACAACATCTCCATCCCCACCCTATGTCCCACACCTCCACTTGCTTATGTAACCCATGAGATTGTACACATAATATGTGAAAGTGGATGTGGATTGAGGAGAGGGGTTGTTTTTGTTGGGATTTGTAGTTGTGTAGTAGGGACTAGATTCCTTGCTTGTAGAGGATCTTTTCTCGTGCAACGAGCTAGCACACAGATCAGCTGATGAAATTTGGAAAGAGAATGTGACAGCGGAAGAGATCTTGATTGATTCCAAAGTACAAGTATGGTACATGAAAAGTACAACCTAACAAAGGCTACAAATGAGCTCCACCACTGCTCCTGGTCCACGCAAGGGGCAATGCCTTGCTAGGCCGTTAAGGCCATCGACGCAAGGGGTCTTGGTCCAACATCGTCTGAGGTATGGTTAATCAACCCCATCTCATACACTGGATTCCCTATGTACACTACACTTATTTCATGCTCACTTCCTAGAAGTGCATTAGCATGTATACACTTGATACATCACTAGTTTCTCGGTGAACATGTGTGATCCAGTTTTCACGCATGTTTGGATAACAGGTAACATAATTCGAAATGATTCTGATCCATCAGTTTTGAAATGTGCGTTATTATTTTAAAGCTAATCTATTTATGTCCTAAAAACTCAACATGGGTTTTTCTGTGAGACACAGCAAGTTCAAAAACACGGGAACGTAACAGAGATCATCTATCGCGGGTGAAAAGGATGTCCGGTCACTTGTCTTTAAGTTCGCAAGTGCCATTGGCGTGGTTCGCTCAAAGTCAATGACCCCCCCCCCCCACACTTACCACCAGTACCAAATGTTTTTTGACGATGTATCGAGTAGCGTATCTTATAAACCCTAGTAACTGTACACATACGGATTCTCTTGTCTTGCCCTCTCCCCCCCCAACACGTCAAACGTATTAGGTGAGTGTGTCGGGGGTTTGTATCGTAAGCTCGACCGAAGTCATTCACATGTGCATACATAGACTTGTGTACTATTGTAGACCCCTTCAAATAGACTCTGTAATACTCGCACCAAATGCAATGTCTTAAAGGGGGGTGGGGGACGACCTCTCCCCCACTCCCAACCTAAAAAATTAGAAATGTATTTGGTGTGTGTATCTGAAATTGTATCAGATACCCATCGTAAAGCATACGTATGTGTATTCCTATATATTGTAACGAGTGTCAATGCAGATCATCGATCATTGTGTGTCAACAATTCAGATACAGCCAAAATTGTAGGTACTTGTTTACTTGCAAAATTCGCTTACACACGACGCAAGATGCAAAATGACACCCTCGTCGGAAGTCCTCCCCTTAAAAGAGCAGTGAGTTAATTGGAGGACTGTATCGGACGGTGTATCGTGCGCAAACACAAAAAAATACCCAAGTGTATTTGCACACTTGTGCACAAAGTTGACTCCCCTCCAGATACGTCTGTGAATGAAATCACGCGATACACTTCAACTTCGGCGAGGGGAGGGGGGGTGGGAGGGGGATTTCTGCACCTCCCTCCCATATAGTGGTAAGGGTATTGGACGCGTGTATTGGTAAGTGAAGCTGATAGACAACAGATATAATACTCGAGTGTATTCTCTTGCAAGAAACAAATCAATAACATACTCATGTGCACGATTCACTTTCGGAAGGATTAGCACGGCACCCCGACTCAAAGTCCACCCCCTGAATCGATGAATGTGTTTGGATCCTGTATTGGACTGTGTATCTTGCATACAATCAAAACGATATGCAAGTTTATCAGTACACTTGTGCACTAAATTTACCCCCCTCCACATACACAACCCGACACACATCACCCATATACTTGCACATCGGATGGGGGGGAGGGGGGGACAAAGCCACCCCACCCGCCCAAAATGAAAACTGGACCTAACGAGTGTATCAGTAACCAATGCGTGAGACAATCACATGAAATCACATATGTATTTCATACATCATCCGTAGATGTCGATAGGAGCTGTCGATCTCCGCGATCGGACGGACACACCATTTGTATTAGACAATTTTTGGGAGTCAATAGACATCGCCTAAAAAGAGACGTAAAAGCTTAAACATTTGTGTTCAAGATCGGACTTCCTTCGCATAAGGAGCACATAACAGAACCCCATTTTAGTCTGTCGAGGGTGAGGTTGGGGGGTGAGGGGGGTCACGCTTGACCGTTTATACCCACTGCCCGAACGCTGGGTCACCCATTCACACACCTCAAATCCAGATTAGGTTGTTAGCAGAGTAAGGTATACATATGCGTCTGCTACGCTTTTACAAACATAGCTCATTCTGTCATAAAGTATACAAGTGTGTTCTATTTGCAGAAAACATAGGCTGAATTTTTTGAACAATAACTTCTACAATTCTACCGTGAAGACTTTTTATGGCATCCCTTTCTCAAGAAACTGCAGTGAAATTCTTATACTCATGTTCATTGAAGTTAGTGTGTACATGCTTGTAGCAAGCAATTTATGGGGAACATTCTCAATTGACCAGCCTTTTTTCTTTGAAGGCTCCTCACCATATGTTTCCATCTTGTACACTCATTATTGAGTGTGTAAATTTGGGGTGATTAAACATAAATGCACCCTCTTCTAGGTGGAATAGCCTCCAGGTAGTCATGGCTTCCTCCTTCCCACGTTGGTTGAGCTCTGACAGGCTTATAGGGGTATCTAGGGCAAACTCCAGTAGAACCTTGGTCTTAGGCGCTTCCAGATGCTAAGTGCTGCAAGGTTGTGTCATGAAAAATGAGTCATGCTGAGATATCGAGATGTGATAGCGCCGCCGCCTTCTATACTTGCGGCCCTGGCAAGTTGACTGCCTTGCCTGGTTGTGGAAGTTTCCTCAGACTCACGGTGAAGTTTAACCGTGACCGTGGTTCTTAAATCATTGAGTTCCTCACGGACTTGTGAGAGCCGAAGATCTCCGTAGCCATAATACTCGCATTCTGGTTTGCCATGTAGCATGTCTAGGTGGCGAGAACGGAAGCACGTTGAGTGGCCATGGGCTGCTTGTGCAGACGGTCCCCACCAGGAGCTCTCTCACCGCCTCATGTCGGAAGCCCAATCAGGTCTGACTCTGCTTGACCGCAACGCTTTGTCGTACTACACAGCTGCCAGTCCTTGCCTTCAAGGATGCATGCGAATTAGCTTGCGCATTTGACACACACACACACTAGCGGCATGCGTAGTAGCCTACGCATGTCGAACACTATTTTACAATCCAAGCCCTTTAAGCCTGGTTGCCGGAATTGGACTCGCCTGTACAGCAAAAAACTGTCAATGGCTCTGCTCCCCGAAGCCACCGAGAAAATTCTCACTCCGTGTATCTTTGTCTGATTACAAAATAGACTGCGCAGTATCGGAGCACAAAACCAGCGCAATCATCGCACCCACTAACACCCCCCCTCTATGTGTGCGATGGTGAAGAGTTTTCCTCAGGCGTGGGTGTCACCAAAAAAATCCCCAAGGGACTCCCAAAAACTCTTCTCAAGAAACTGAAGCTGAGGCTCTTCCTCGGTGATGGGTTGTTCAAGAAAAACCTTGGCGTTACCTGCCGTATCAAAGAAGAAAATGTTTTCCTCGATGTCGAGTTGTTTTGGTGTCAAGGACAACAGATATCCTATTTCAAGGTGCGTCTCACTTGATTCCAGAAAATCCATAAATCCGGATATTTCTGAGTCCACTTCTAACCACACTAGAAAATTTACGGTTGCTTCCTCATGAAGCAATATCTCTGGTGGCTTGTACAGCTGGTGGTCCACGTGCTAAGTTTTCCTTTCCGAAACTTTCTCCACTTTGTCATGTTGCTGGAGAGTTGGAGACTCCTCTTTGGGGTCCACAAAAAGACTTTCTGCCCCCTCTTTGGGACCCTAGGTCGCTGGAGCTGTAAAAACTGCACCTCCATGGCTGAGAAGACCCACTCCACCATTTTCAGTCGCATAGCTTTTGTTTGCTTCAGTCACGGCCATAGAACTTGTTGACGTCAATTGCTTGACCTGCTTTAGTCCTTGTTATCCGTGAGTTTCAATCTTGGTGACTAGTTTCTTATTCAATTTGTCCGGTGACGCGGTCGCAACTGGGCTCGTCGCGAGACCATTTTTCACCTCCATGAATATGCATGCTTCTCAACGTCCACAGGAAGGGCCCGTGTGGTTGACACATGTAGCCGTGGATGTGAGATCAGCTGCCACAAATTCGAGGAGGCACCTTGTACAGCTTGAATTCGCTAGCGGTGAATCTCCTCCGTTTGTTGCGTTCTTCGTGCGTTGTCGTTCTCCGCCTTTTCCTTTGTTTTTTCGAGTAGGATTTGCTGAAGCCAGATAGCACTGTTGGCCATGGCGCACGATGGGGTGAGGGCAATGAGGACCTTGCCATCACTAGCAAGACCCCTCGCTCACTCTACGCAAGCTGCCGCGGCTGCAAGCGAGCCTACTGCTCTCTCTGCTTCCGCAGCACCCCTCTTTACCACGCCAGCTGTTGCGCCGGTAGTTGGCTGCGTTGTGTTGGCTGCATCCTGCGAACGTAACCACATGATTTCTTTTTGCTTGATTGCCAGCAAGCGAGCTCATTGGCAAGTAGTTGCGTCATTGTGCTGTCCGTTTTCTTCTTTTTTACAAAAACAACCTAGAGAATCGCGTTGGTACGTCCTATGCTCCTGTATACACTGAGTTGTGTTTGGATCCGCATTTTGAGTGAACGTATTCGAGTCCACAGACTGTTGAAAGCGAGGCTGGTGCTCGAAATCTCCAGAAACCTTCTCCTTTGACTACAAAAATTTCTCAGTGCTCCCCCTCTCTGTTGCGGTGATAAATTCTTCACCCATTTGCACCATAAAACAGATGATAGTGGTTGGTACGCTGAATGAAATGCCGATGGCGCGTCCACTGATCTTCGATTTCCATGTGCCATTTACATTGTCATTCTTCAGGGCGTACTACAAGAACGCAATTATAGTGAGTCCACCCTACTGCGAGCATCTATATAGAATTTCTTTGGGGAGATTCTTTGTTAGGAAGTCTGCAGTTTGTCTCGTCCCTGGCACGTGCACGAGCTTAATCGTGCCATCTTGTACTTTTGAGTGGATCCAATGCCCGCGTATGATAATGTGCTTTGTTCGACCCTGAAAATTGGTCCAATTTGTTAGGTGGATTGTAGATTTATTGTTCACAGGAATCTTTGTCGGATTCTCTTGTAGAAAGCCGATGTCCTCGAGCAGGTTGCACAGGTACGTGACCTCATGTGTAGCTAATGTTGCAGCGACATACTCAGCTTCTGCAACGCTGAGTGTGATCAGGTTTTATCTCTTGCTTGTCCACGATACGGCTCCTCCACCGAGCAGGCACAAAAATACTTTTGTGCTACGTGGGTCCTCTTCGGTTCAACCAAAGTCTGCATTTACACAACACAATAGCTCCAGATCACGTGCGGTGCCAAAAATCAAGCTAGCATCGCTTGTGGTTTTGAGGTATCCGAGGGCCCGATCAAGCTCCTTGCACATTGCTTCTGAGCATGTTTTGTTACCGTGTACGAGGTTGTTGAGTACAAATTGTAGATCTGGCCGTGTACAACTCTTAGTATGCATCAATGAGCCGACTCTGCTATAATAGTCTGTCTCGCTCCTACCCCTTCGTCGTTGGTGCTTAAACTTTTGCTGAGTGAGAGAGTTGGTACGTGTCAACCGGGTACACCATGGTGCTCACAGAATTTCTTGGCGTAGGTTTGTTGGCTCAGTTCAAGTGTCCAAATTGTACGATCACGCTTGATGTTCATGCCAAGGTAGAATTCCAAGCTTTGCATGAGTGTCACGTTGACCTCCTTTGCCATGGCCGTTGCCGTGACTTTGAAGAAAGTAGCTGATGGGTCGATGATCAAGATGTCATCGATATAGACCAGAACATAAGAATCTGGTTTCTCTTTTACTGACGGCTTGTGGATAAAAAGACAGTCATCGTAGGCTCATGGATGGAAGCCGAGAGTCTCCAAAAGTCTTTGGAGCTTGGAGTACCACAGAAGTGGACTTTGTTGGAGGCCGTACAAACTCTCAACTAGTTTGCACACTCGTCCGCTGCCATCATCACAACCCTCTGGTTGCTCCATGAACAGAGTCGTGTCCATCTCCCCATGCAAAAAAGTATTCATAACGTCAAGCTGCTTCAGTTCACAGTCCAATACTGCTACAACAGCGAACATGACGCGGGCTGTGGTGTAGCGGCTCATGGGGGCGTAAGTCTCAAAAAATCCTTTTCCTTTCACTTGTAAAAATCCCTCTGCCAGTAGAAGGGATTCAAACTTGTCGATGTTACCATCAGCTTTTGTCTTGATGCGGAAGACCCACTTGACTCCAACAGGTCGTGATCCTGCAGGTAGTTCCACGAGCTCCCATGTGCCCTGCTCCATGAGACTCCCATACTTCGCATCCAATACTACTTTCCACTCAGCTACATGCTTTCCATTGAGAGATTCCTTCAAACTCCTTGGCTTTGGTGGTAGTTCTTTGGTCGATGTCAAGGGGGCAGTGAGGTGGGTAGTTGTAAAGTCAGTGAGAACGTCTGCGTCCTCTTTGTACACCGAACATGCTCTGATGGCCATGATGTGTTCGTCGTCCTCCTCCTCTTCTCTCTGTTGCTCCAATTGCTACTATAGAAGGCGTGTGAAACGCTTTTCGTGGACTGCGCTTGGAGGATGATGCTGTCGCGTCACCTGTGGACCATCCTTTGGGAGCACCACCTTGGGTTCACCATCGAGTACTTGACCGGCTCGTGATCTCGGAGGATGCCTACCAGTTGGTCTTCGTAGAGGGGCACACGCGTGCCCACCGCCTCCTCAGGCGCCTCGTCCAGGTCCGTAAGGGTGAGTAAACATGGGTTTGAATCTTCTTCTTTCATTGACTCAGTGTAGGAGTTGTAGAAGGTCTGGAGGAAATCCGGAGCTGTCTTCTCCCTTTCCTCTCATGCTTGGCGCGTTAGGTTCTCAAAAACAATTGCATCGTTGTAGACAATGATTATCTACAAGTCCAATTCATAGAAGTCCTAGCCCTCCATGTTAGGGCTTTGTCGAAGAAAAACTCCCCACGATGCCTTGTCTACCAGCTTCTTGTGACGCTCCTTTGGCGCATGGAAAAGTACCATGCAGCCAAAGGTTTTCAGCATGGTGACGTCAGGCTTGTCACCATGCCATGCCTAAAATGGCATCATGTCAGGCAACGCCACATGTGATACGTGATTGTGTACCCAAACTGCTTGCCTCAGCACATAAGGTCACCAGTTGCTGCTGAGCTGAGCACCAATAAGCATAGCCTTCAGCGTCTCTTGCATTGTATAGGTGGTTTAGCCACACCGTTCTGCCGTGGTGTGTATGCTGTTGAAAACTACTGCACAATCCTCATGTCCTCCGGACGAGACATGAATTCCCCGCTTGTATACTCTCTGTCATTTCTGAATGCAGAACTTGTAACTTCGCATTACTTTGCCTCTCTGCCATTGCCAGCCACTTGAAGAAGTAGGTGGGAGCGTCATCCCGAGTGCGAAAAGGTTAGCTCCACATGAAACGTGTCTCGTCTTCTATAAAATGAAGAAAGTATCGGTGTCCTCCATAGATGGTGGCAGTTGGTAGTGGTCCATATATGTTTGTGGGACTAGCTTCAACTTATAGCTGACATCACACTTTGTGGCAGGAGGAAACATCTGTCGTGAAAGCTTTTCATACACACAATCCTTGCATGACCGTGCCATCTCCTTGTTTCCATTATCCTTGATGTTGAGGCTGTTGACTTGCTCCTTGTGCATTGACCGCACAGGCTGATTGCTTACGTGTCCCTATTGTTTGTGCCACATAGCAAGATCTGTACCATGGCCTTGGTGGAGACTTGCTTCTACAAATGGCGATTAGATTTTGTCAGATGCTGGAGCTCGGAAATCCAGCTCGATCATGCCATGTGGTAGGAGGCCACCTTCTGCGAAGGTCTCGGCTTCACGGCCCTTCAAGGCAACATGACCTCCATTGATAACGACGCGTGCACCTCTCTTCGTTAGCTGACTTAATGAGAGGATATTGAAAGCAATCTTGGGTATGTAGAGCACGTCTCCAAACTTGACCTGGGCACCTTGGTACCCTATCACTGTCATTTTCCCTTTTCCAAGCACTAGAACTTGCTTGTTGTTGGCGATTGTGACGAAGCCCTTGGAGCAGGGTAAGAGTATGCGGAGGCAGACCTTGTCAAAAGTGATGAGGGAGGTGCACTCACTATCCAGGTAACACACATACGTTGGGCGAACCAGCCCATTGCTTTCGGTGTTTGACAGCTGAAACATAGACCCCATGTAGCCAGACTGCTTGCTTGTGCCTCCCTCCTTTGTGTACTTCTCTGACCCGTTCTCTTGCTTCTCGACATGCTTCACTTTTTCATCACTTTTCTTCTCCCCCTTTCCTCTTGAGTTGCTGGCTTGCTTTGTCCTTCTTGCTTGCTCCTCATCGCAAAGGCACTTTCTGCAATACTTCTTCACATGCCCTGGCCTGCCACAAGAATGGCACACATATGCAGGGCGTGATCATGGCCGCTGGTCGCGCGACCTTTGCCAACTTGCGTTTGGTTTGAATGAGGCGGAAGAGTGGTCTGAGGCCGCCTTCATCAATGCTTGGCTGTCCCGTGATGGCTGAGTTGAGCCGTCCGTAACTCTAACACCTTGGTACGTTGTGTGGGTGAGAATGCGTTCTTTTTCTTTCGCCAGCCAGCGGTCACGCTGTTGATTGAGAAGCATCTTGCAAATGTATGCTTCCGTCAGTTCACTCTCATGCTTGAACTTAAGCACCTTCCGCACGCCGTCCCATTCACCAGTCAGGCAGGTGAGGAGGAACATTTGTCACTACAAGTTGGTCACGTTGTGACTTAGCTTTGTTAATGTGTGCTTCAATGCAGTCAAAGCCGCTGAGGTTGATTTGTGAAAGTTTTGTCAAGAGGTGGGATTTGAAGGTAGAGTCGCCATACATGTAGGTCGTGACAAGGTAGGACCATGCTTCTTTACGGATTCTGCCATGTCCTCGTACATCCAAATTGATTGCTAGATGCGATTGTTCAACTGGTTTTCCAACATCACGAATGCAGCCTGGTTGAAGTACTTGTACACTGACACCACTTGTGGTGGTGATCTTAGGGGTGGAGGTGCGTAGTACCCAGTGTAGAACTTCCAAATGCCATGAATCTGGGCCACTTGCTTTAATTTGTGTGCCCAGTGAGAAAATTTCTCTTCGTCAGGTTGGTGAATCTTGATCTTATACAGTTGCAAGGTAGCTGCTGCAGGGGGCACGGCGTCCTCAAGTCCTTGGTATGCCTTACCATGTGGAGGCACCTGGGGGCCTTGCACATGGCACTGTTGCTGCATTTTTGGACGAGCTTGGAATGGTGGTGTGGCTGGTGCCATAGCGGGTTGTGCTATGTATGCTTGTGATTGAGGTGCCTATTGTGCTGGCTGAAACTCTGCCACGAGTGGCACCGCGAAGGCAGCTTGAGGCTATTGACCTGCAAACTACTGTGACATGCCTCCTTGGACAGGTTGCATAGGTTGCGCCGGCGGAGGCACGGCTGGTTGCACAACTAGAGGAGGGCTTGCTTGAGGCAGATGCGCGGATGATGCTTGAGATGCTTGTTGCCAGTGCATCTGTTGTTGTTGTTCAAGCTGCTGCTGTTGAAGCTGTTGTTGTTGCTGAAACCAGGCCAGTTGTTGTTGAACTTGTACAATCTAGGCGGCCTAAGCCGCATGTGACTGTTGCAACTGCTCCTTCTGAGATGCTTGAGCAGCATGCATCAGCTGCTCTTGTTGAAGGAGGAGCTCTTGAGCTCCCATCTACCGCCTCAACGCCTCCCTCTCATTCTCCACAGGTTGACAAGCTGCGGCTTCTTGTTGTGCCATGCATTGCGCCTCATCTGCCAAGCATTACGCTTCTGTTGCTTGGCGTTGTGCATGGTCTAAACATGACATCCTTAACCGTGACCCATGCACAGACCATGCAAAACATTGTTCTCATGAAGAGCGGGAGAACCTACCCTCTGATCCTCCACCTCCATGTTGCTCATGGTCTCTTGATGCTTATGTCTTGTGCACGCCAAACGTGGTGAAGGGCCAGCTACGCTACACACTTAGGAAAAGACGCACATTGCTCCTCCTCGAGCTTGTACACAGATGGTGAAGAACTGCTTCACCAATCTGCTCTACAACTGTTGCCGTTAGACTAGCTGAACACATAGTCTAGTGCTCTGATACCCTTTTGGGATCTGCATGTACGTAGCAAGGACTAGGTTTGTGCTTGTACAGGATCTTTTCTCGTACAACAAGCTAGTAGACAGATCAGCAGATGAACTTTGGAAACTGAATGTGACAGCATAAGAGATCTTGATTGATTCCAAAGTACAAGCATGGTATATGAAATGCACCGCCTAATAAAGGCTTCACAATAACTCCACCATTGCTCCTGGCCCACGCAAGGGGAAATGCCTTGCCAGGCCGTTAAGGCCGTCGACACAAGGGGTCTTGGTCCAACACCGTCTTCCAGGTGGACTGGCCTCCAGGTAGTCAAGGCTTCATCCTTCCCATGCTTGCAGAGCTCTGCCAGGCTTACAGGGGTATCAAGGGCAAGCTTTAGTAGAACTTTGGTCTGAGGTGCTTCCAGATGCTAAGTGCTCCAAGGTTGTGACATGAAAGATGAGTGATGATAAGGTACTGAGATGTGCCAGGGCCGCTGCCTTCTATACTTGTGGTCGTGGCAAGTGAACTGCCTTGCCTGATTTTAGAAGCTTCCTCGGACTCACGGTGAAGTTTCACCATGATCCTGGTTCTTAAATCTTAGAGCTCCTCACAGATCTGTGAGAGCCGAAGATCTCTGTAGCCATAATACTCGCATTCTGGTTTGCCATTCAGCCTGTCTAGGTGGTGAGCAGAGAAGCACGTTGAGTCGTGGCCACGAGCTGCTTGTGTAGACGATCTCCACCAGGACCTCTCTCACTGCCTCATGCCAGAAGCCCAGTCAGGTCTAACTCTACCTGACCGCAACGCTTTGTCGTGTTGCACAGCTGCTAGTCCATGCCTTCCAGAATGCATGCAAAATAGCTTGCTCATGCAACACACACACGAGAGGCATGTGCAGCAGCCTGCGCATGCCGCACACTATTTTACAATCCAAGCCCTTTTGGGTCTGGTTGCCAGAATTGGACTGGCCTGTACAGTGACAAAGCTGTCCATGGCTCTGCTCCCGGAAACCACCGAGATAATTCTCACTCCGCAAATATATTTAACGGATTACGAAATTGACTACGCCGTATCGGAGCATGAAACCAGCGCAGTCATCGCAACCACTAGCAGTTTTTATGGTGAGTGTGTATGGGAAGTGTATGAAGAGATGTACGGAGATTGTACGCAAGTGCAAAACTTCATTTGTAACTAACACTAGTGGAGCTAGAGGAGGTTGCTTAGAGAGGAGGAGGGATGTATGTGGTGAGCGTATAGGCTTGTGTATGGAGATATGGGTGTCAAATGAAATATAGTTTGCAATGTTATGATTTAGATGTACAAGTGGAAATCATACAAAGTTAAGAAAGGAAAATCCCAGGCAATATGACGTAACTACTAAGTGCATTTCTCCACTGACAAGTGGTATGGATGTTTATCACCCAATACACTCCCCAAATGTACCCTTCACCCTCCCCGCAGAGCCTCCTCCGCCTCCACTTTCATTTTTTACCCATGCCAACGTTCACACGTGTACTCTTTTCACTCGCCTACCTATGAACCCGCCCCCCCATACATTCACCATATACACAATCCCTTCCCCACACATCCAAGTATACATTCAACTTATTACATTGTACACTAGTGCTACTTTACCACCCATATCCCCATACATTGACCACATGCAACCTTCCTCCCCAACCAGCCTCCTTTACCTCCCCTTACGTTTGAAACCCATGACATTATACATTTATGTACCCTTTTGTCCATCTCCACATACACTCATCCCATACACTTGCCATATACACATCTGCCTCCCCATGTATCCACGTTCACATCTAACTCATAAACATTGTACACTAGTCTTTAATTGCCACTCATGTCCCGATACGATCCCCTGTAAGCTCAACACGTACACCCCCCTCTAGATAATGTCTCATTCGCCTCACCATCCATTCATGTCCATGATGTCGTGCACTTGTGTTTAAATATATAGCCATCTCTCCATAGACTCCCACTCTACAATTTCCATGTACACAACCTCCCCTCCCCCTCCACATCCACTTCGAAATCTAACTCATAACATTACACACTAGTGTTGATTTGTCACCCATACTCCCACACACTCTCAACATGTGCACCCTCCTCCCCACCATGCCTCCTCTATCTTTGCTTACATTCCTCACCCACAAAATCCAACTATTGTGTACACTCTCCATCCATCTCCTCATGTACTCCTCCTGTATACACCATGTATACAACCCCCAAACATCCACTACTAAATCTCATTCACAACATTGGATGCAAGTATTAATATGTGAACTTCATCTCCACACTCTCCTCCAAACACTTAATACACACACCCCCCTCCTTCCCCACCCAGCCTCCTCCACCTCCATTTATGTTTGTGACCCATGACATTGTACACTTTTGTATACTTTCTCCCCTTACAACCCCTATATACCTCACCATATACACCATCTCCTCCTTTGCCACATCCACTTGCACATCTTACTCACACCATGGTATACTAGTACTCATTTGCCACTCACATCCCCATCCACTCTCTCATGCACTCACCACATGCACCACCCCCTTTTTCATCAACCTCCTCTTACATTCGTAACCCATGACATTTCACACTTGCATATATGTCCCACGCACCACACCATGCACTCCTCCCATGCACTTGACACATAGGTATCCCCCATGTTGTAAAATCATGTAACCTTCATACACATCATGCGGAACCATGTATCCATTTGAGAGGGTACAAAATGACCTCAACTGAGCATTCCTGTCACATGGGCGACGGTGGCACCACTGATTACAACAATATTCTTACTCATGTTGCAAGCATCACAAGGGTTACCTTGGCACCACTAGTTATAGCAAGAACCTTCCTAGCCTTTTCAATGCATCATGGGTTATGCAATTGCTGCTGATAGTAGTGGAAATGCAATTGATAACACCAGCAACAGCACACGACCTCCTTGCACTATGGGCAATGTCAAATGCCTTGTTGGTTCTACTATTCAGACATTGGAATGAAGGAAACACCGTGAGGGGCAAGAGGTACCATCCCAGTTCCACCAACAAGAATAAGACTTGTGTTTGTGATGTTTGTATGGATATGTAGTACTTGCACCTTTAGCAGCAATGTACATTTTTTTAACACTACTGGGAACATGAAAAATTACATATTCATCATGAGAAGCAGTACACACAATGCTAGCACCCCCCCCCCCCATGGATAGAATCGGAGATGGTGTTGCTATTTATGGCATTAACCATGCTAGGACAATTCTATAAAAGAGGATGTTAGAAATGCAAAGGTGTGCATCTAATTCCAATAACCCCGACACTTATCCATTGGCTAGCATGGACCTTGGAGGTTGAGGGGAGACAAAGGTCGCTAAGCTAATCTTGTGCAAGTATGTTCAACATAGGAAACATGCCTGTACTGGAGGTCCTATTGGCAACCAAAAACAGTGTGTGACGGCATGCATAGTCCACCCCATCATCCTCTCAAGTAGGTTGGATCCTTAGTGCTAAAATGGACCACTAGCTTGTCCACTAATAGACAAGGATTTGTTGGAACATCTGGCAGTGACATGATCCGTGCTATTTCTTCAAGAGCAAATATTGTCGTGCTCACTTGCTTGTTAACAACGTAAGTTGCGTGGCTCTATAATCAGTGTAATTAGCTGCAATGGCTTGTTCATGACTCAATTTCCTCATAGCACAGGAACCACAATAGCTGACCAGGTCATTGCGTAACCTTCATTGGTTTTCGAATCAGATCCATGATGGATGCAAGCTTGCGACCAAGCGACAAGCGTGCACAGGCCCGTTCATCCTTGGCATGAACAAGCATCCTGCTGGTTGGAAAAGAAATAGTCTGGGTGTGTTTAGCTTGTCTAGCATGCATAACCTGTAATTCAATGGCACTGGCTCCACCAAGAATACAAGCATTTTGGAGTAGGCCACAATTGCCAAAGCTTGGCGGTTTGTCTATTGACCTCCACGAGTAGATAAAATCCACAAATTCCTTATGTGTGACTGGATCAAATGGTATTACATATATATATATATATATATATATATATATATATAATACCATTTGATNAATTGCCAAAGCTTGGCGGTTTGTCTATTGACCTCCACGAGTAGATAAAATCCACAAATTCCTTATGTGTGACTGGATCAAATGGTATTACATATATATATATATATATATATATATATATTCACTACAGGATTATAGTTCAATGAACAGAAAACATCTTAACATTGGATTAAACCCAATAGATATAACTTCTCGTAAAGGAGATACCTAAACAAAGAATGTTGAGAGTAACGATCCAATTCCTCCCCGAGTTTGAAGCAAACACCCTGTGTACATGTAAGAATACAAGGGATTTGCATGACAAAACTTAGTGTAAACGAGCCTTGTGCTGAATCTACCACCACAAGTGATATAGAATGACCTTACTAACCTAACAAGCACATTACGACCTAAACCTCTCTTGTAGTCCTCTTAGTGAATGGCCATGATTTGAGAACAAAACAAGAAAAACACCTTTTACAGGAACCTGTGGTATCTTCATGCCGCACTCAGTTTTCCAGCCATGGGCTATGTGGACAAAAGGAGAACAATAGGGTGCTGATAGGGTTCATAACATTTACATAATGAAAGGACAAAAAATGTGGTGGAGGTGCCGATAGAGACTACTATAAACTCCATTGGCCAGGCAACCTTTGTATGTGTAGGTACTGGCCAACGAATCATAATTGACCAAGGCTTGGAAACCTGGTACATCTTATTGCAGACACCACAGGCCGCACCACGGCATCCAAAGGATTGGTACTCGGAAATTAAGTTAGTACGCGAAATGTCTATGATGTAACTTTTACCGTATAGGTGTCTATAACGTTAGGTATTGTAAGTTTGTACTCTTGAACATGATCATTCTTTTAAATCACACCCACTCATCCATGGTGCCTTAAAGATAAATCACAAGCGTTCAACCCATGCACCGAGCATCCTTGATAAATGTCAAAGATCATGCTTTAGTTATGTGATCTTGATGCTAGAATTCACTGGCTCTCAACTTATGCAATACGAAATCAAAGAGATCTAAAGAAGCATTTCATGTGTCACATAACAATGAACACAAGACCACTCATGCCGGGTGATGAAAGAAACTACTTCATGCAATTCAGTTATGGCATGAAGAATGCAAGTGGTACAATTGTGTTTTTCTTATAGCAACTACCGTATGCCTTCAAAACTATGGCCTATGTGGACTTAAGCTCGCAATACAAGACACATGGAATTGGAAGCCTTTTGAACCAAAAGAATTTCATGACTTGAAAGCATCATGTCATGGACGTTGCATATCGCTACGCTTGTTGATTCTATGTACGGAGTGCACAACGTATCCCATATATGTTGTAAGTCAGGCATACCATTGGCCAGTTACCTAGCCACGCAACTCAAAGATTCGATGGTGTGTAAACTAACTTCTTGGTGGCGCTACATGTTTGGCATTTGCCTCAGGTGATTCTCAACATTTCTTGCTTAGGTGGATGCACACTTCTATCCCATAAGGCACCGTATTTCAACGTCCTCTTGAAAGAAAGCCTTCTTTTTTTCAACGAGGTTAGTGTTAGAAGGTTATTAGGTGAATGACATGCTCTTTTGTAGCCAAAACACCTCAACATGCTTCATTTTGGCAAAGATGTTACATGGCATTAGTGAAACATGGTTGTTTCTCTTTTATCGTTTATTCGTGAATGCAAGTTGAAACACATGGATGAGGGAAATTGTTAAACGCGTCAAGGAATGTATTTGTGGAAATACACACAATTTTCGGTCATATAAGGGGGGAAGCCTCTACCTTGTCTCTTCAAGGAAGGTTTATACTGTAGTGTTGGATTCCATGCCTAACTATGATGGCCATCATAACCAAGTTTCAACCCATCATTCCGAGCATCGAGACATTACGACCGAGGATCAGTAGGGGGATATGTGCTCGCATTGTGACTCAATCCACCCTTTACACAAACATTGATGTTGAATGGGTCATGCAGAGCCAAAAATCATGTGTTAGGTATTCCACTATCCTCAATCTTTTACTACAAAACTTGGTCTTGAGGTGACGATGTGCAGTATTGAGACAATCAGGAAACAAAACATCATGCCTTGGTGCTAATACATGAAATGCACCAAAGGCGATCAATCTATCCACAAAATGGCAGGGGAAGGCCAAACATGGTCCAAACATCTAAACGTGACTTTGCATGACACTTGAATAAACAGGGCACCTATTGAAAGTAAAATCACTGTATTGTACTTTTGAACCAACGTGGCTTTAGGGTTGGCACCACTCACAATCCCTCATTCCTCCTTAAAATGTTGCATTGCACATACGCCCACGTCATTGTCATTATACAATTCAATTCACTTGAATGTACATCGCTACATCCTCATCAATGTGCTTGGGCTGCTTATTTGTTGTTCAATGTCCAAAGTCCATTCAGCATGAAATGACGTCTCGCTTCACTTTTTGGTATGAATGCAACTTATAACTCATCCAATGGGATTGTGTAACACTATATTAAAATAATCATGGTCACGCACCATATCAAAACAATGATATGTTCGCCATCCAAAGAGATTTTCATTGGACGTCCGTGATTTGTGAAGCTCGTTGTGATATGGTTGAACCATGAGCACACTCTCATGTTCACCGTTTGAAATCAATCCGGATTGACTAGAAACACAAGGTGCAGTCTTCTCAAGCAATCACCAATGATGAATGGCCTATTAACTTGGAAGTTTTGTTGCATATTTAACAATGTCCAATGAGTTCCTAAGATATCTTCTGGACTTTGTGAGAAAAAGCAGGAATCTCAGGATGCCTTAGGCTCCCAAGGACATTACAATACACTCTATACATGCAAACAGATCATACTTGAGGCTCCCACCTTCCACGCGAACAACTTGTTTCCTCTATTTGACCATGCCACTTATGTGTCGGGTTAGCTTGAGTTACGCAGGCAGAAGTGAAGTGCGTCACAGTTGAAAACAGGACTTGTCATTTTTCACAGGGTTGGGACAAGATGGGTGTTTTCTAGAAGCGGAAAGCATACTTCATTGTTACAAGTGTCGAAACTCGAAGATGTACATGTAAGATGCAACTACGAGAAAACGAGGCTCGGTCAAGCCGTTCAGGATTTCGGTGATTCGCGTGACTTGACGCCGTGTTCTGATTTGTCGAATCAAGAAGTTCCTTGTTGGTTCGTTGGGGGTTTTGAGATTGAAAAGATGGTTTGCGAGGGTCGTCAAAGTCGGTCAAGAGATTGTCACCCGTAGTCTTGAGGTCTCAAGAAGTGTCGCGAGTAGGTTCGAGCGAGTTCCGGAAATGACCGGTAAAGGGTCGTACTCACGGGAGAGTTCAAAGGAATTCAGAGGAATTCTCCTCGAGCGTGGAAAAAGATCACCGCGACTAAGTCACAAAGTAGGCCAGGGATGGCAAGGTAAAAAATAGCTTGCTCAAGGTTTTGGCCTTGCGTATGCCTGTTTGGCATAACACATCCCCCCCCTCTAGCCGCATCATCCCGGCGCGCCATCATCACGTGGCCAAAGCTGTGCTTTGTAGCCGTCAACAAGGGGATTGACGTATGAGAGTTGGCTATACATCATCCACCTATAGTGTGCCACATCGTAGTTTTCTAGTTGACTAGGCATTGGTCTTCCCCTCCTTGTCAATGGTGATCGAGGATTTCCTCAACCTCGTATCCATGGTCACCATCTACGATCATGGGTGGCGTGAGGGTGCCATGCGTCCAGGAAAATCTTTGGCCAGGTCGACGTAGTGCCAAAGTTTGCTGATGTGGAAGGCTGGGTGAATCTGCATGTTGTCGGGATAGTTGGAGCTTAGCCACGACTAGAGTTCGCACCTCCAAGATATTGATTGGCCCCAATCATCGTGGTTTGAGCTTCGGGTTCCTGGATCCGCGAAGTTTGACCATCGCGGAGTTAAGTAAAACCCTATCTCCAGCGTTGAATTCTTCGGTTTGTCGATGTTTATCGGCCCTCTGCTTCATGACTGCTTGAGTTTCTATGAGGGTTTGATGGGTCTCCTCTGGGTCTCCTCTTGATGCATGTTGACGACATGGATGTTGCTTTCGGTCTGCAAATCATTCGGGGTGGTTGGTTTTGCTCCATAGACCACCTCAAACGGTACTTTCCATGTCGCGATAGATGTGATAAAGTGTGTTGAAAGTCTGTATTGCGACTTTCACGTGCCGCCTACAACTCTTCATTGTCACGGCTACACTTGTTGTTGGGGGCCTTATGCCCACCGGCCTTCTTAGCCGGAGGATGTACAGTATGCTTTCCCTTGGCTTTGACTCACTTTTTGGTTGACCCACCAGCCCCAACAACGTCCATTAGCATGTCGCGACCTTCTAATGCCCGCATGCTTGGCCTTACATCCAAATAGTACTTTACGTTTACGCAATACACTTCAATCATGTAGGCCTGCAACGCCCTCCATCTTGTGCAAGCCTGGCCGGTTGTCGTTGTGGTGGTCTTATCCTTCAGCTTCTCATTGGTGAGACCATCACGCAAGTACTCCAATTGCATGCACTTCGGGTCTTTGAAGATCTGAGTCCCATCGCCCTCTGTGAAGCTTTCGACTTCTTCCACGAGTGCGGAGAACATGCTCGAGTAAGCTTCCAACCAGCTACCTAGCTGCCAAAAGTCCTTAATCTTGTGGAAGGCAAATTGTACCTCCTTATGCTGGATGCACTTCTTATAGATGATTGCACAGGACTCCCACTGCATGGGATGCCATTTGAGGTTTGGCTGCAACGCACCCCACTCCTTGACCACATACTTGATGAGCTTGTCTTCATGCTGCATCGTGGCAAGGTTGCTCCATTGACTGAGTGGAGCCTTGTAGAAACGTAGAACATGCTCCATGCAATTTAGCCAGTCAGTCAGGTTCATGCCCTTTTGAAAGATCTCCACACTATTGAGGAAGGACGTATTCATGACAAACCCCGAAGTTGTCAAGGTAGGTAAGTCGTTGCTACCATTAGCGATGGAATTAGCACCTACAACCCATCGCGATCACTGTTGTATCAATACCTTGGTCAAGCTATATAGTGCCTTAATGAGACCATCACATTGACAAGTTGCCTCTTTAGCGGACAGGCCCTACAACTGACGTTCACGGTCGAGGTCCGTGATCCTCTGCTCGGCATGGGCCAGCACGATGGCAAATGTGAGCTGTAGCTCTAATGTCGTCAGAGTGTTGGTAATAGCCTCAAGGGCCTCGTGCCGTCCATGCACCTTTATCCACTGCAGGAGGGTACGGTTTGGGTACGCAAATCAATGGATTCCCTTTTGTGGAGAAGGTTATCGTTCGCGATGTCGCTTGCTTGGGCATTGACTTGCCCCATTGTAGCCACATCACAACAAGGGGGGGTCTGTCCCCACTCCTCAAGGTAGTGTTTCACTCCCATTGTCGTTGGTGATCTTAAGTTGGTCCATTGCCTCTACAGCCAACTCGACAATCCTCTGACGATGTTCGTAACTTTCCTTCGCAACGACTTTGTCCGGCTTGTTCTTGCAAGAACTTTCCACGTGGCTGATTTTGGCGCCTTTGCTGCTACTGGCAGGCTTGTTACTGTCGGCAGCTTTAGGCGATCCGGAAAGCACCTTGCCATTCTCAAGCAATTGGTTCAAGTTTACCACACGTGAAGGCGATGATTGCAATCATCGTTGCCTTCGCCATAGTCAAACCCGTGCTCTTTGTCAGGGTCCCAGCCCCGGTGGTCCACCTTGAGCGCGTCGTCCATCACGTGAGGGGTACCTGCGTGCGCATGAGCATGCTTTTCGAGCACCTTTCTGGCTTTCGCACGCTTCTTGGTGTCGTCGAGGTTGGCGCTGGTTGCCTTTGGTGGTACGGTTGTCTTTGGTGTGGCAACTGTGCTCGCTACGGCAGCTCCCATAATTCGGAGTCCGCCAATGGGATGGGGTGAGACCATCACCACCTTTCTTTTATTGGACTTGGACAGTGCTGCACTTGCCATCTTTTCACCCATATAACTAGCACACGAAGACCGTTGTAAGGGTCACCCAACAACTTTGAGGAGGTGTCGCCTCCCAAAGTCTCATTGTCCTCACAATCAATAAGGTAAGTACGAACTTTCTTCCTATCTTCCTTAACTGCCACGGTCGGCACAACCACATGGCAGGAAATTAAAGTTTTTCTAGGCCGCCATAGGGAGCACAATAACATGGATTTTGAAACTAGTTTGCCTAAGCCATTAATCACGGTAATTGGTAGTGACTATAATCTCTGAAAAAGAAGAAAGCAACACAAGGGAATGGCAAGAAATGTCAGTGACATTCATAAACAAGGTCGAACAGTGGGAAGGGAATCATAACAATTCTTAACAACTCTTTCACTCCTCACTTCTTGTCTTCCTCTTCTTTTTCCCTTGGCCTCCTCTTCACATTCCTTGATGTGTCTCACGTACTTTGGCAGCGTCTCCCTTGAGCCAATGGTGTTAAAGCACCGCAAAAAAAAATCAAGGTATCACACTCCTTCTTGTTAGGGTGCTCTCAAGCTGTGAGAGTCCCTAGTCCTGAAAAAGGGTGCTTTCCCAAATTCAAGATGAAGGAGGGTGGAAGGATTCTTGAAAAGAGGGGAAAAGTTGTTGGTTTGGGAGTGGACACCTCCCACCCTTTCCCACAAAAAAGTCAACTTGCCACCTAGAGGTAAGAGGAAGCCCACAGGATAAGGATGGCAAAGAAGAGTTCTTCAAGAGCTTTCTAATGTACTTCACAACAATTCAGACGGGTAATTGTAGACGCCGTATCCCCCTGTGGCGTTTTTCTACTATTGCAACCGCTTGGGGTGTTTTACATCTGGCGTAGTTGCTAAAACCGTCACACAGTTATTCGTGAGGGTCCTCTAGCTCTGAGAACCACTATAACAAGGCGTGTCTCTAGCTCCTGCACTTACGTCATCGTTAAAGTTCGCAAAATGGCGGGCAGAGCTCACTCAAGGAGTTCCCCCATCCGTGTCACAACGGAGGCAATCATCGTCAACAACCCATGCAGGGCGACTTTAATGTCTCAAGTCTCTGGATGTCCATTTTCCTTTTTTACCTCGCCCCCTCATTCTGGGTCTAAAACAAGGGGGTTATTACCTTGAACTTGTGAGTTTGCACAAGTTTTCCGATGTCAGAAATTGTAGTTCGTCCTAAACAAACTCCAGTTTTGTTTCTTACGCATCTGCTTGAAATCGTCGCTTTAAAGGCACTATCGACAATTTTGCGCTGACATTTCTCGTGCGGAACTCGCTCCTCATTCTCGCTCTATCCCTTGTGGTCGCTTGCTCCCGCAAGGGAGGAGGGGGGGGGGGGGTAGCAAGGGCACGAGGCCACAGACCTCAGCCCTCGAGGCCTTGTGGCCTCCTCGTCACCGATTGAGCCACTTGCTTGGTCAACGTCTGATGGCTCGCCGGCTTGTGGCCGGCCGGTCACCTGGCCGGCCATCGACCACCCTGGCGGTCGGCCGCCCGCTGGCCGGTTTCCAGCCTGTAGCTGGCCACTGGTCAACCATTGTTATAGCGAGGGGTGGCTTGCAGCCACCCCCTTGCCATCGCGAGGTGGGAGGGCCAGACTGGCCCTCTTGCTAATTCCCTTTTACCCGCATTTTGAGCGTGGTCCTGCCTGCTTACCCACTTTCGTGAAAAAAATATACGGATTACACACTCATTTTAATGGCTTACCACCTTGTCCACAAAACGTGGATACTCACTCACCGTGACTGCGGTGCCCACTTCTCACAAATCATGAACACAATCCCAGTATCATAGGCATGTACCTGAAACAGTGGATATTGTGTTAACAACATTTTGGAATCTGTTCCATTCCTCACCATCTTTTACTCCTTCTTGTCTACTTGCAACGTGACAGCAAAAAGAACATAACAAGTTCAATCGAGGCATGTGGCTGCATTTTGCCGATGATTGTCAATGGGGATTATGTTTCTGAAATTTGTCTATGGTGCCTTATCTATGATGCAACAACTTTGCATTCTCCAACCCATCCCTGCATTTGTGCAGGAACGTGTTTGACGAGCAGGGTCAAGCGGAGCTGGTGTAGTCCGTTCCATGCAACGCCCGACGGCGTTGTGCGTCACACAACGTGCAACGGTTGCGTGCCACTGACATCGAGCGGCGGAGTTGGGAGTGCCGGGGGGAGAAGGGGGATGCACTTCAGGCTTGCTGAAACCACGCACCCCATTCATTGGCTAGTTGTAGCTAGACTTGGCCCACGACGACTAGCCAGAGCTAGCTGGACATAGGGGTGTCAACCAACGTGGTTTGGTTGACTCTCCAATTAGTCCTCCTTTTTGTCGTTGCAATCATTGACAAAGTAGAGAGACACCAAACGCAGGATTGGTAGCCGTTTGACATTTCAACATATGTCAAGGAAGTACGTTTGTAGAATGAAATGGTAGGTAGATGACTGTAGTTCACAATTCTTCGAAAACATTACTGTTTGTATTTCATGTAAAAAGATGAGAAGGACTGTCTACGACGTGGGTCTGAACAGTTCCTGAAACTCCATTTGTTGGTCATTCAAACCATCTGACGGTCGTCGACTTTTGCTTAAAAACACGATCCACAAACTAATAATTTTGGAGGAGGGGGGAGGTGGGAGGGAACGCCCGATTTCTACAACGGACGTTAGAAAGGAAATGCACGTCCATGAAACGGAAACTTATAGCACACGCTATGTTCTATCGTTGGCACCTCCGTTGCAAGGTTTTTCCATGCTTCTATGTCTTGTACTGCACAATACATGGAATGAAAGAAGTGATGGCAATGAGCTCCCACCCATGTTTTTTGTGTTGAGCTGTCTACGTCAATAAGTAGATGATTTCCCACCATTCCCATCGTAGGGGTATGACAAACCCCGATGGTACGATCCATATGGCCCATGAAAATTGTGTCATCTATTTTTTCTCGTATAGAATAGTCACTGAATAATGAGGAGTAATATGAATTGACTGATTGTCACGGAACATCCAATGGCCGTTTTCTATTCGTGTGGTTTGTCGATTTGTAAGAGAAGGAATACAAGAACTTCTAACAGAGTAGGACACTAGTTCCTCGTGAAGCAATATCACTTGTTACAGTGAACATGTAGGCTCGTTCTGCAGGATCCGCGCTGTCTACGCGCACGAGCCTTTGATACTTGCTCGACACATATAGTGGGTGTCGCATTCATTGCATGTTAAATGGCCAGGTCATGATTCTTTTTTAACCTTGGAAAGGAGGCTTACATGTACAGAAAACTCGGGAAACTCCTGAAATCCCCTGCCAAAGTGGGCCTTTCGGTTCTCTTCCATGGGGAGTGGAAATTTTGCAGATGAAATTCCAAACCATGGGTGACCTGCATACGACTTCTTCAAAGGGTGGGTAAAAGGGAGTCGTCCTCTAAAACAATTTACAAATGCTTAGAAATAAACTCAAATGTCTTGACTACCAATGTAATCCCAATACGTGTGTAATCAGATGTGTAACTATTGTCATTTGAGACAATAGTGGTGAGGAACATACATGTGGCTACATGTCGCAAAACTTCTATGGACTCTGGTTTTAAGCAAACTATGTTAAAAGAAAATGTTACAATATATGTGTGTCCATTTGGTGTGTGGCATGGATTGTACATTCTTTGCACCGTCCACAATGTATCAGTACCCCTTGTGTGGCACAGAAGTTGATGACAACAAAACAGGTGTATACACTTCAATGGCTAAAACATTGGCATCCCCGTTATTAGAAAACGTGAACACATAAAAGACATGGAATCACAAACAAAACCTCATAATGGAGCAAGACACGGGCATGGATTACATGTACTAGTTGTCATATGTAATGATTGGACCATTGTTGTGCTGGAGAGGAAGTTCATCCGGGGAAATGTCACTAATAGTGACGAGTTTTCAAACGTGTTGCGTAAACTCCGCCATGCTTGACTTCTAATGCAGTATCCAAAGCTTGTACCCTCGGTCAAATACAATGTTTAGATTACCAAAATGTGCAAGACCACCACGCATGTAGTCATTGTAGTCCCCTCGTGGGGTTTTAAAATCTTCCCACATCAAATTTACGTACCGGAGAGATGGAATCCATGAGGTGGACAAAGCGAGTACACATGAGATGTTGACATGGCTCCATATCTCTCGTTTTGGCATTGGATATTGTTTACCGCACTGCCATGTGAAGATGAATGCTAAATCAATTGAAGTTTCTTCGAAAGCAAAGAAGTGTCCTTGACGGTTCCTCACAAATATAGAATAGTCGAACCGCATTCCACGCTTACAAAAACTTGGTGGCCAGTTGTGTTAAACTCCCAACGCAAGCAATGAGCCCGGATTTTTAAGTTTAAAATCACGAACTTCAAACTCAATGGGTCCGAGATATGTGGAATTGTGTGACGGGCAAGACAACGCTCGTAATAGTTGTACTTGTTGATCAAGCATTTGTTGGGACTGGGTTGCATTGGATATTTACACAAATACAAAGTACAAATACACAGTTGCAAATAAATGAAAATCCGTCCTAAAACATAGGGCCAAATAGCCCATAGACCAAATCCGCGAGGGGGTCAAGAAGGCCCTACCCAGCGGACAAAAATCATTTCTTCCTTGCCCAGAGACTTAAAAAATACAACTCCCCTGCCCACTCGCTTCACCGTGCTCAATTACCAGCATGCGCTGCTGATCAAGCAAAGTGATGTGAGGAATGTCCACCCCCCTCGCGATTCTCGCTCTGGCACGAGAATCACGATCGAGCGATGACCTGCTTTTTTTGTCCGAGAAGCAACCCCCTGGTTTGATTTAGGGATTTGCATGTTTTGCGCGGGCGAAGCCCTCGCAAACCATAAAGCCCTACACCAACACAGGGGGGTTGCGTGTCGGAAAAAAAAGGTCGTCGCTCGATCGCGATCGAGCAAAAACGTCCATTTTCAAAATCCAACAGAAACTCTCCTCTTTTGTCCCTCGCACGCAAACCCTTCCAGTTTTACCATTGAAAATGTAATCAAACAACACCCATCATTACATTAGGGGTTTGGGGTTTTTTTTGTGTGCAGGAACTTGCTGGGCCCCGTGATAGCATGGCCCAGCAGGTTCCCTTTCAACGCATGGGGAGACTCAGACCCCCCATGCGAACCATACGCAAACCTCACCATGAACATTCACAAACCCTTGAAATGAGGGGTTTGTGAATGTTCACATGTATTGGTGACGTCGGCATGTCGGTGCTAGATCGCATGCAGCGTCGGCATGATGTTATTTCTCACTGATCGTGGGTAAAATGTTAACATTCTCAGGTCACTGGGTAGGGAGATCTTATTCTTCCGAACGCTGGGTAGAGTAGTTTTATTCTTCCGAATATCGGGCAGTGTATACACACAACCGATTTTCGTGGGTGATCCCTACATGTACCCTAAAAAATGCTATCTCTTATTTTCACATGGCAGAATGATAGATTGGACCACCAACTGAACACCATCTCATGCGGTAGTGAGGCAGCAAGTTAGAATGCCTTATTGTCATTGCTGATATCTGCATTAGTCTTATGAATCTCCAAACTGATCAACCACGTGGGAATGAACATAAATTTCCAATTTGTAGGAATTAATGGCAGAGGGAGTGTCGATTGGCTTTGGGGTTCAGATGAGTGTTGTTTTTCTTCTTTGAGAGCACTGGTTCCAATGTGTGTGCACTTGATAGCTCCGTCATCGGCACGGTGAGACATTTAATACATAGTTGGTGCGACCCTTGAGCCCCAAAGCCATTTAGACACAAATGTAAGCCCACGCCTCTTCTTATTGTGCCACACATCACCCTATCAAGTAATGGCGGAAGCATCTGTTTTGTTGAGCCCGTGGAGTTTGTCGTCGGCCACGAGGGTCACTAGAGACATGCCAATTATTGCAAAGCAAGTAGACATTGTTGCACGTCCTGTGTGGATGTCAGTGTGAATCATGTTCTCGTGTCACTTTACCGGTAAAGTTTTCGTCGGATCCGCGTTGCGCATTACCGAGTACGCTCGCCTCGTCCACTATCATCGTTGCGATAACTCAAACTTCAGGACGACAAAGATGCGCTTTATACTTGTGCAAGGTTGTTGAGTATGAGTGTATTAATTGGCCGCCCCTTTGACATCGTTGCGCTTTTGGTACTGGGTGTTATTCTGGGTAGTTCATAATGAAATGTCCCTCGGAAACGTACATGTTTGTCGAATGGGGGCACTTGGGTAATTTGTATTCAATAACATGTACACTTAGATGACAAGTATCTGAACTGTTGAGCGAATGCATACAAGAGCAAGAACAAGGATGCATAACCAGGGTCGTAGGCGCTCAAAGCGAGTGACGTGTGTGCCATTGTTTGGTGAGGGGTTGCTTCGAGAAACTCTGATGAGAAGATGATGGCCTGGACAACATCAAGGTTAGACTGTGCAAAATTATGGCATTTTCTAGGAGTGGACCGAAGAACATCTGAAACAGATATGGTTTGTGAATGTGAACACTCTTGGAAAGTGGTGGAACGTGTCAGAAGCTTTCGGCACTCATCACCGGAGGTCGTGGCAACTCCCCAAGATTCCCTCAGCCAATGGATACAAACATGCAATTTTCACTTAGTTAGGCCACGAATACGAGGAAAGAAATGCCCACACATGAAGTTTATGGACTCGTGTATGTCGAGGACTTCACATGAACCTTGCGATAGAGTCAGACAAGATTTTGGCCAATAAGAAGGGAAGTTATTTCTTAGAATCATGTACATTTTGGAGCACCATACATGTTCTATAAACTTATAAGTTTTTTGAAAACATAAAAAATTCTTTATCAAATGGAAGTAAGTTTTTGCATTAAATCCTTAAAGAGTAACTTCTTGGGACTCACTGCTCCTTGGAGAATCCTCTGGGAATGGATAAGAGGGCATGATTATGTTTGGGCGGAGTGTCTATATACCCCTAGATTCACACAATAAGCCCCATCTGCCCCTCCATCAGAACAATAAGCCCCACCTGCCACTCTGTTGGAACGACAAGCCTCATCCGCCCCTCCGTCAGAACGATAAGCCCGATCCGCCCATCTGTTGGAGCGATAAGCCCGATCCGCCCCTCCGCCAGCACTATAAGCCTCATTCGCCCCCATCCCTGGACAATAAGCCCCATATACCCCTCATAAATTTGCAACGCGTAACGGGACGGTACATTGTCCATTTTCTGACGAATAAGGGTGACGTGGTATTATTTCTTCACTTTTCACATAATTTGCTCTTCCTTTCGTACAAGCACACGTCATGCATGTACTCGATAGTTAAGGTTCACTATGACGGCGACAATGGTAATATTTTGGGACGTGAAAATGTACGGTGAGCTTACTCTGCGTGCTCCTTCACTGGGGGAATGCTTTCATTGTTCACATATTTGAATTACATCGGATTTCTGTCATTCCACGGACCGCGTCTGCATGGCCGTCTTATCAGCGTATGCAGTATCCTTGTCATATCCAAAAAAAACATGCACCAACCTCGACTGTGAGCTGGCAAGGTTCATGCACTAGCATCCAAACGTGTTCCCAAGCCTAGGAGATGTTTGACTAGCTGAGCAAGTGGTCAGCATGCCAATTACAGTGCACCGCTGAACGGTACGACAGGTGTCCGTGTTGCAACTTCCCCGGAACACCATGAAGAGCTGCTGCGCACGTGTGGCTATGATATTATTTTCAACCCCCATTTACCATGGGCATGCAGGAGGGTACCCAAAAGCATGGTGAAATAGTCGTTGCCGCCGGATGACTCAGACATGCACTACAGTAGCAGAGTGTGTACGACGAAATGTGTCGGAGGAAAGTGTTGTCATCCTACGTGTCCACCTATCCTCGGATGTTCCACCAGTTGCACGCCATGTTTCGGCAGGGTCTCATTTTAGTTTGATCCAGTGTCATCCTGTCTCGTACGGTCATCGTTCACGCCGTCTCCGCTCCCTCAAACCATGTTGCTTCCGCAGCTGCCTCCTTCGTGACTCCGGGTGGTGGATGACCAAGTCGTAGGGGACAATGGTCAGCCTAACTATGAGGGTAGATCGGATAAATAGCAAGCTATTTTGTGGCTGAAATGCCCTCTATTTTGGATGGCTTCCAAAAACCACGCATGGCACATTGCCACGCAACCAAGTCCTGATGAGAACGCTCCTCGGCCGGCTCAGGTTCCTGCACCGCGCTGGTACCCCGATAACCCACCACCGGACGACCCATCAGGTGCGTTTGATGATGTCATGTTTTGGTTGACTCGGGACTAGGCAGATGACTGGTGGGCCCGGTAGTTGGACGAGGCTGATAGCCTCTCATGCTCCTGTACCCCCCGATGTCCAGGAAGCCGGACCTGTTAGGTTTAGCATGGGGTGCCGTCGCATCCTGCGTGTCCCACGTGGTCACATCGGTAATGCTCACTTTGTGTCCATGACGTTTCTTGTGTCTACTTTCCTTAGGAAGAAGCAGACCGTATCAATGGAAGGAAAGATTCGTAATCCTGCTGTTGCAAGTACACATTCGTAAACCCGAGTTCTTTCCTATCATGTTTTGCTAAACTCCCATTGACAGGTAACTCAGACGATGAACCATGTCACAGCGCGAAGAAGTAGAAGGGGATGCCCAAGGAGCCGGAGGAGGGCATGTTCTTCGAAAACATGGACGTCGCTCCGATGTTCGTGGAGGACTATGCGGTTGACAACCGCTTTGGTCCGAAGTGGGTGTGCAGTAAGCCTGCCAGAATCCACGTCACGTGCTCCGAGGCGAAGAAGAAGGGTTGTACGTGGCTCCTCTGGGCTCGTGTTACGAGTGAGTTTGGCCACGTCACTATGTCCCACTACGCCGACAAACACAAGTGTGTCCTTGCGATTGGCCGCGGTAATCCGGCGCATCAGAAGGGGTGGGTGGCCCGCAAAACATCAGAGGCCCTGTAGCGCGACCCCACGGCTTCAACAGCGACACTACGGTAGGTACTCGATGAAAGGAGAGGCATCAACAAGGCCAACAACACACTCTACCGTGCAAAGACACGGGCTCGGGAAAACATCATGGGCAACAAGACGGACATGTGGAGCCTCTTTCCGTCCTATGTCGACGAGGATTGTACAAAATTACAGCTCTTTGCTATTGCTGTTTGGTTGTACTGCACATTTCACATATACTCACATGCGTATGTCCATGTGATGCGTGCAAGTGAGACGCGTGGACCCATGCACACACGCGGTCGCACACAAGGAGAAGAATGGTGCCTTCCTGTGGGCAAATTTTTGCTCCAGGTGCTGCCAGGATCGGCTTCCAACGCAGTCGTCGGATATTGACGATGGATGCCATATTTCTCATAAACGGGCACAAGCAGGTTCTCCTGCTTGTCCAGTTTTTTTACGCCAACGACCACGCTGTTCCCATGGCGTGGGCACTTACGCTGAGTGAGGATGAGAAGGGCTGGTCCTTTTTTTGCGCACAGTTTTTTGCTCGCGTATCCTACTGCTGCACAGTCCAGCACATGCATCATCACAAACATAGAGAAAAGATTGGAGAAAGCACTGCAAAAGTACCTCACTTGTGCTATCCACACGTACTACGCATGGCACTTGCGTGAGAATGTCTGCACTTCATACGGGAAAAAGGCTACACACTAGGCATGGATGTTTGCGCATGCGCTGAATGTCGAGTCATGGGAGAAGGCAAGCACCCACCTTCGACAAGTGAGTGCCCTTGCCTATGCATACCTGTTTGGAAGGCAAGGGGAGGATGGGACTGCGGTGCGGGTGATACCTCTTGAGAAGTGGACACGCCTCCACTGCCCTCTAGGCAGAGGGGGTCACACCTCGTCCAACGCAGCCGAGAGCTGGAACGAGAGCATTGCAGCTCACCGGAAGTTGTATCCGTTCTACTATTTTGTCAGCATCTACCCCTTTGTGTAGCGCATGTTCTGTGCTCCCCGTGTTCAGGCTGAAGATGTACAGACTGCCTAGGCCCCTATCCAAGCAGACCGACTAGTCCACTGTCTCGCAGTGGCACGAGAGTACACCATGACGGAGGAGGGCCCCAACACGGCAACAGTGGAGGGCCCCACTAACCATCCACAGCAGGTTGACATCATAGAGAAGACGTGCAACTGTGGTCGGTGGAAGGAATTTGGACTGCCATGCCAGCATGCATGGGCATTTTTGCGCATGAAGCGCATCAACGCATAAAACCTAGCCGACCTTGGACTCACCCGCGTGGCGTTCCGTCACGCATACGACAACCCCTCCTGTCTCCAATAGTGAGAAACATTCGGCCTATGGAGCCCCTCTGGCTACAGCCGAGACCTAGGCATGGGAAGGGCCCCCCTCCCAGCGCACGAATATACCTGGAGACTTCGCGCAAAAAAACCTTCATTTGCCCAAAATGTGGGCAAAAGGGACAAACCAAGTCACGTTGCAAAAACCCGCCAGCTCCAAGCCCTACTCAGGCTGAAGCAAGGGGGTTTGATGGAGGCCTAGAGGTTCCTGCAGCCAAGGCTGCAGTAGCCTTGGAGGCACGTGAAAATGCCTCCATGAGTGTGGATGCTCCACTTGCAGCATATGCCAGTGGTGACGTGGAGTATGATCCCAAGGCTCCACCTCGGGATGACGACGATGATGAGGATGATGGTGGTGAAAGTGATGTCTCTGGTGCATACTCCCCTCCTCTTGGTGATGATGATGAGACGGTGACACAGGATGAGCACACACAGCAGTTGGATGAGGAGGAGAGAGAGTGGCAGGAGATGTGCGAGGAAGAGCCAGAGGAGGTAGAGTGAGGTGAGTGTGTGTTTGCTTCTTCTTCATGCATTCCCTTACCTAACCTCATGTAAAATGCCACCTATGATTTTCGTGTCCAATACTTGGTTCTGTTCATGTGTAGGATGAAGTGTGCTGGACAATGGAGATTGAACAAACCAGTCACTCAGGCGGTTCGCAGTTCACCAGGACAGGGGGTTTTTGGGTTAGGCAAAAGGCTAGGGTTAAGCTCAGGCATAGTAGTTCAGTGCAACGTGGGGAGGGGGTCCAGTAGCCGGTATGTTTCAAGCAGCAGACGTGGCAGCCAACATTCAGACAACGAGACAGAGGTGTTATGCGATGCTGAACACTGTAAGGCATGGGAGTCGCTGTGTCCTGTCTGTGACATTGTTCACTTTCTCTGAGGGTCGAGTCGAGAACTTTTCGATGAGATCACATTTCCCACATTCACTGTGTGTAGTGTTTATTCAATGACATTTGGCTGATGCAATTTCCTCAACCCAATTTCCATTTGCAAATCAGCGCTTTTGCCGTGGCATGATGTTTAACAAGTACTGCCAAGGAAAGGATCATTACAGTTACCAATGTTGTACAATAACACAGTATTACCCACTTGACTGTTTCTTTTGTTCATATGATGTTTAGGACAACATTGATATCACACTTGAAATAACAGCACATAGGCTTATTTGGTAAAGCTTGTACACCCACCCACAACCATGTACAAGGATAACTTCAACATACACACATAATTGATGTGGTTAGTACAGTGTGTGTCCTACTGCGGCTGCTACATATGTCATCAATTATCCACATTTTTGTTGTACAAATGGACTTTCAATTATCATGAAAGGGTGTCAAATGACCATGAGGCAGGCATTTTTATGTCACGTGATAGTACTTGAGCCCAAAATGCCCGGCTAATGGATGCACGTTTGCCCATGATCTGTCCTATTTGGGCTGCTATGTTTGTCATTACTTTGTCCACAAACACCCTAAATGAGAGGACGTTCTGTTGCATGAATGCAGAGAATTAACCACAATGGGGGTGGTATATTCTTCATTTAGGTGGTAGAACTCCAGTTTAAAGTGCCCCGCAAATAGTCATGAAAAACACCGCGGACATAGGTGAACGATGACGATGGTCACGACCGCGAACGTGGAATTGGCCACACCGATATCCATGGCGCCCAATTGGGTGGGCAGTACAACGGCCAAGCATGGGGTGCCCGCATGCCCAATTGCCAACACATGGTGTATGGGTCGCCGGGTGTATTTGGGTTAATCATGTCCCATTCGCGCTTTATCTTTGCCCACTCGGCCACCCCAGTTCCGTGATCCATGGGAGGGAGGGGAAATGTCATGGTTCCCCAAGTAGCGTGCACCGGTTCTGGGCTGCCAGCCCAACGTTGCAACGGTGGCAAAGGACGCGTTTCTCGAACATGGGACATGTCGAAACAGGATTTTCTCAACGTACTCTTCAATACGGGAGGGAGGAGGAAGTCCAATGCGATCTCAACCATAACATATGTAGAACAAACGCACGAGTCTGACCGCGCAAACGACTTGACTATGTATCGTACTGGGCCGTGGTTTACAAAAGGATAAACCGCCATGTGTGGCCGAACGCACACCAGAGTAGGGAGGCGCAGGTATGTATGGTACCATGCCGAGCCTCTGCGCAGACCGAAGCATACCGAAGAATTTACGTTTGGCAGCAGGTGTCTAGGGTAAGGTTCCACTCCGTTCGTTGTGTTACGTCACATCACAAAAAATGGGTACATTAGGCATCCTTTCCATCATTTTCCACGGTTTGACATCGAAAGCCGATCAAGGGGTATATGGGGCTTATTGTTCACGGGTAGGGGGCGAATGAGGCTTATCATGCTGGCGAAGGGGTGAATCAGGCTTGTCATTCCGATGGAGGGGCGGATGGGGCTTATCAGTCTGGCGGAGGGGGGAATGGGGCTTATCGTTCCGACGGAGGGGCGGATGGGGCTTATTGTTCCGACCGAGGGGTATATGAGGGTCAAGGGTGACAAAACAGGGGGTAATCAGCATTTTAAATGATTATTTTTTCTTTTCCCTTCAGTATCTGCTGGAGTTTTAATGAGAGATGTTCTGTTGCCGGAGGATGACTTTGCCTTTTTGGCCGGGTTGAGCTCCCTGGCGATCTTTGTTGTTGATGCAACCCCCCTTGGTAGACTAAAGGACAGCAAATATATCGCACAAAATCGGTACACCACCCACGTGTTTTGCGATCTTTGCTCGCGTCCGCACGTCTATGGCAACAATCAGCCCCCATTCGGCACATCCGCGCTACCATTGTCGTGCTGGTCACCCGCGCACAGCCGGAAGCCATGGGTGGCGAGAACAGCAAGGAGGCCACGCCACGGTCGCTGCAGAGGGCCAAGATGATGGTGGAGGAAAACCGCGTCATGTTGTTCAGGTGTGTCGAGCTGACTTGAGAGGAGGTGAAGGGTGGTGACGGGAGGTCGTGGTGAGGAGACGGTAGGTGAGGGGGACGGTTAGGCAAGGTGATGTGTTGGGAGGTCCGGTGAGGTGAGGGTAAGTGGATGGGATTGAGGCTAGGTGAGGGGAGGAGAGGTGAGGCGAGGCGAGGCGAGGGGAGGTGAGGTGAGGCTAGGTGAGGGGAGGTTTGGGGAGGGGAGGTGGGGTTAGGTGAGGTGAGGCGAGGTGAGGTGAGGGCAAGTGAGGGGTGGTGAGGTGAGGCGATGGGAGGTGCGGGTAGGTGAGGTAAGGCAAAAGACGTGGGTTCGAATCTCACGTAGTCCACATAGCAGCCGAAGAAGAATGAAGGCGTTCGTGGTGCTATGGCCCGCCCATGCGGCTAGACTCACGTACTGTCGATTCACTGGCTGCATGGCAAGTGAATGTGCAGCGACAGATGCAGTGAATCTGCACAAACAGATGCATTGAATCTG
>SZWC01004971.1:136147-151669 GCA_023375785.1 Penium margaritaceum
GAGAGAGAGAGAGAGAGAGAGAGAGAGAGAGAGAAGTTTAGTGTGCATTGTTCAAGTGCACCAGGTTTTTGGTGCATGGTACTAGTGCATGGTTTTGGAGTGCACTAGAAGCACACGGTGAAAAGTGAGTGCATGATCTGTCCACCATTGGGCATACATGCATCGTTGTCAGGATGAAGTAGGTCTTTTCTAGCAAGCATTCGACCACCACATGCATTGGGTCGAATCACTCCGGTGATGTGGGTACATCCATCACAAAGTCCATGAAAATTCTTTACGATGTTTCCTTCAATAATGGTAGTGATTGAAGCATACGAAGGGGGGTTTGGTTCCTCTCAATTTAATTTGTTGGCACAAAACACAAAACTCCTACCGGTTTGCGCTTTTGGTTTATATTGTGTCCCATGTGTAGTACCTCACAAGTTTTTTAAGGGTTCGTTCATCGCCAAAGTGTCCACCTATAAAGGTGTCTTGGTGTTCCTCCACTTAGAGTTTTTTTAGTTCTTTGCCTAGTGGTACCACATCTTTGTGAGTTAAACTTGGTTGCAAATATAGAATGTTGAACTGGGATTAAGACACATCTAGCAATAAAACCACAATACAATGGAGGGGGGTGGGAAATGTTTGTCCAAGAATTCTCATTTTGGCGCTAAGTACAGCATCAGTCAACTTGTTCCTCTCAGTAGCCTTGGATGTCTAGAAAAATATGTCATCTAACAATCGCAACAAAAAATCTGATGTTCCGTATGGCTCACAGGTTTTAAATAATTAATCTATATAAACCCTATAACAACGCCCTCCGCCCTCCACTACTGGAAAAACATGAAGGAATACATCCCTTCCAACCACTTATGTATAAAAACAAACGGGTCCCCTTGGTGGGTGGACCATAAGAAAGGATTTCTCCACAAACTAGAGACCCATGTGAAACACCTGTTTTCAATGGTAATAGTCCTCGTTACTAGGAAATTTTCCCCTCTTGATGATTACATGTCACACAAGAAGAGCAAGTTATACTACAAAAAATATGAAATATACTTCAAAGCTGGGATAACTACATAGCCATCCATTTCTTCAATGCCTCCGACAAGTTAAAATGCATACTACCTAAATGTTTCACCAGAGTTCCTAAGTCGCACAAACAAAATGTATGAAAAACCACCAGAGACGATGGAATTTCAAGAAAACCTCCCCATCCTAAAAATTGATAAACAAACATGGATCATTCAAAAACCAAGCTGCATGATGCCCGTTAACACATCCAACGACATCTCCATCGGTTGTGCGACAACATCATCATCCCATCATGGAGATTGGCCATGAAAAAATTGGAAATAATACAACTCTACCATCCTATCCTTCAACATAACACCGCCACATCGGACTATTGGAAGAAATTGCTACTGACTTGGGCACGATGGTAACACCTAAAAATGCAACAAAAAGTGTTCAATGTGAGTTCTCTCCACCAAGAGCCACGTATAAATTGCTATGGACTTTTCTACCCAGCATTCAAATATGAGAACAAAGAAGATTTTCCCCACTCCCTCCCATAAACATCTTTTCACCTTACCTGCACTTTCAAGAGATCATTTCCAGTGCCTTTCATGAATGTGAGCGATTTTAAAAGATAATGGAAAAACTTATATAATAACCTTAATTGCTTGTGTGTAACCCTCTCAATTTCTCCTTGTTTGGATTTGTGTCCATTTTTCATAGTTTTATGTCTGGCAACTCTTCCAAGTATTTATTCCCACTAAGACTAGGAAGGACAGGTATCAAAATTCTTTTCACAATGAAACAAGGTGCAAGAATACGATCATCTCTTTTGCCCCCATGCCACAATTGCCACGAATAGTTCAATAATCAAATCAAATTGATACAATAGATAAGAAAGGATGATAAGCTAAATCAACTTAATTAATTGCTCACAACACACCCGCTAACATGTATATTCACAACTCTTTATCCCCATCAGTTGTTATCATCCACTTGCATCGTAAAAGAATTTGGATACATAAACTACCAATTTTTAGGGATGGTTGTATTAGAGGAATGGATAAATGGAGCTTCAAGACCCCCATTTGCATGGTTAGGATTGTTGAACTAGTTAGTCATAGGTGCACTTGTATTGGCATTCATTGGGATAGGGCATGTCATGATTCTTCCCCTCACAAGACTTTTGTCCAATTTATGAGCCTTGACAACTCAAGGCTCATAAGTTGCTCATAAGTTCAAGGCTCATGTCCGTTCGATCATTGTGCATGTAAGTCAATACTTTTGTATGAAGTGTGTATTTGCTGATCCAAACTTGCACATGTACTGCACTTGGCTAAACTAGTTAGCATTACATGGTGCATTCAGAAAAATCGTGTCAGATAGACATTTACCTAGGAAGGAAGATTTGTCTATGTTGTGTTGTTGCATCCAAATGCGAGATGTGCTAGCATCATCTTCTGGTGTTTTGTGGAGCATGGAATTTCATGGAAGCCATCTCAAATAAGAGTTTTGGCATAAAAAAGAGGGTGGAACCAAAACACCTTGAACTGTTGTGTAGATTTTGCGTGCACGTCAAATGATCACATTATCACTGTCATCCGCCCATTATAGCCACATCTCCACTAGTAAATGTTCCATGCTCTTACCTTTGTTAGGATACTTGTTAATCTAAACTATTTTATCTTCATGGGGAGAAAAAGGAGATGGGGTCAGACAAGAATGGCATTGGGTAGAGAACACCCCAAAAATGGTCGAGGTTGCTTTCTGTATGATAATGCAGACAATGGCAGTGGCATTAGAGAATAGACCAATGAGTAGTCTGTGAGGAGGTGGGCGGGTTAAAAGCAGTGATCAACAAAGGTCAATGTGTACCAACAACGGAGGCCAAGGAGCCTGGGGGGAGGGTAAAAGTGCCAATGCACTTGAAGGAAAGCTAAAGAAATTGCATAGGGAAGATATGGACACCGATTCAGTGATCGATGTAAAGAAGGACAAGGGAAAACACTAGGGGTGATTATGGCTAGGGGTGGTGGTGGAGCGATGCGAGGGTTTTGATAAGTGGCTTAATGCCATGGAGAGTATACATGGATACGTTGAATAAAAGAATATCCCACCAAATAAAAGGGGAAGGAACACAAGCTAGTGGAGATGTGACTATCATAGACAAATGGTAGCGGCATTAGGATTTGTTGGTGTGAGGGTGCAAACCTAACACCAACTGGAGCCATTGGAATGCACCGCCTTAAGTTTGCAAAAAGTCCAATGAGGGTATGATTTCACGAAATGCCTTGGTCCTAAGACCAAGGTATTTTGTGAAACCATACACATAAGGCTAGCCACCTAATCGAATGTTTGTATAGATGCAATCTTTGGGCAACAGGTACAAGGACACGATCCCAAAAGATTGGCGTAACGCACATTGACCTAATGGTTTGTAGCCATTTGACGTTAACTCACTCCTATGTATGGGCAAAATCCAAGCAGGTACAAATCCAAGACTTGCCTTTCCCCACTCTTTGAAAATAGGACAATGTCCATCGCCAACTAGTTTAAGAAGGAATGCCTAAGAAATGATGCTGTGTGAACATAAGCATGACAATTCAACACAACCCATGAAGGCAAATGTCAATGAATACACAATTAACAATACAAGAAAATCAGTGGAATAATGCCTATAAGTTGTTGGAGTTTAGAGGGTGACCAACAGTCATAGGGAGGACGTCACACATAAACCTACGGTTTCTTAACCCATACCTATGTTGTTACCTATGTTGTTACAATCTCGCCCATATGGGTTGTATTGGTGTTATCAACCCCTATCGTAGTTGTACCAATAAATGTGTGACCACACATGACGTATTGTCTGTTGTTGCAAGAAAGAAGCAATACTAAAAGACAAGGATCAAATGCTGCAGTGATGCATAAAGGGTTTTTTAGTAACGGGCGAAAAGGTGCATAGTTAAAAAAACCACGTAAGACCACCATTATCTTTCTACATCTATATTAAAAAAAGTCGTGTTGTACCTTTGTCTTTGTCTTGAAGTAAGACTACATGTGACATTGTTTACATAGTATTCTTATAGAATGATAAGTAAAAATCTGCATGTGGAAGTCAACATTCATACAAATTGCATATTTACAACTCATGCATGCAAATGGAAGTGTTCCACTGACTAGATTATGTGCACCCTTACTTCCACGTGGTGTCCCAATTCCATTTATGTGTTAACACATACGTGTTTGTGACTTATTGAATAAAAATGTCTACTTGCTTGTACGAATATATACATGGACTCGTGTATTCCAACAACACCATGTAGTGTCTTCTTTACTTTGATTTACATTTTTTATTTTGTGCATCTTCATACAACTGGTTTTATCTATCTTTATTGTTTCGACACTACACCACAAGAAACACGATGGTGTGATGAATCCCTTGGAAAATCAAATGCATGAATGTAATTAATCATTTTCTGTTTTTTGCAAATGAGCCACAAAGCATGGGTTTGTTTGTTGGAGAAATGGAAGTCATGTCTGTATCACAAGTGAATGAAAACTCCCTTTTTCGCTTCCCTCTTCTTACACACAAACCCGTGTTTTGTGTGCCTTTTCTTAATGTTATCTGATTCAAAAGTTGAGATTGTATGGTTTCATTTTTGCATGGAGTCCTGGGTAGTACATCCCTCATATACATTGCCTAGGCAATGCATATCCAAGGATTTACATGCCTCACTCTAATTCTCATCATTACACTCCTAGTTAATGCACTTGCCACTTGTCATTAAACTACACTTACTACTTGACATAAAACATGTATTTGATTGGCTATTTGTCTCGCAATCTTCAAATTATCTATTGTACCACACCTCATCCTTGTGAACCTCCTACGCCCCAATTGACATAACTGTTGGTATCAGAGCAAAGCGATAATAAAGGGGAAACTGATGCATTAACTACTTAGCAATAATCTCTCATGATTTTTCATCGCATCTCCACCATTCACAAGGTATACAGAGCGAGCGCACCCAACAAGGAGTAGTAGTCACCAACAAACACTCCAGTGATGGAAGATCAATATCACGAGAACATCAACGCCGTCCAAATGATCTAGAAAGAAGTGGCATCCTTCGTAACAATCAGAAAAACATTGACTAACCTACTAACCAACCCAGTGACGGACCCTCGAGCTCGACAAGCCCTTTGCCCCCGCTACTGCTTGTTGAGTTCAAACTTGACACAATGGGAGGCACCAACCAATAGGATCAAACAGATGAAGACCTATATCATAAATGATTCGGACTCGTGAGCCTCCACATCCATCCGCTCCAGTAACACAACCCAAAGATGGAGGAGCTTTGGATCTCCCATGTGGGCAAAGTAGTGCTCAGCGAGAGAAGTCTTCAACTCTCGAGTGAACCCCAAATATACCGGAACTTCACAAGCCATTTGATCTTTTGAACTGGTAGGGACTGGTACTTAAGATCTAGATGACGAGTTTGAAGGTGTGTTTTACTGCTACTTGGGTAAACATTGACATGAAGAAGTTTGATACCACAGCCTTGCTTTTGCGTGGCATAGCTTCAAGTAGGTCGTGTAATCCGAAGGCTACTCAAAGGCAACAAGAGACTGGCCAAGGTAGACAATCCGTTTACACGACCGTTCTTCAATCATTAACCAGAGGTGAATTACATTTAGAGTCAACAAATACAACAGGACATGAATCTCTTGTAGCACATAAACATGGAACATCTTCACCCGCACTACACTTGCCCGCTGTGGTAAACTAAACAAGAACTCTGACGTATAGTAGAGGGTCCATCACCTATTTCAGCCATCCATCATGATATAGTAAATGGAACATTCCCATGAAATTATCACTTGGCATGGGCTGTACCTACACAAAACTCTATTTTGACTATAGGAACACTCTCAAGAGATATGTTTGGTGAGAAATTGTCATTTTCATTATCCAAGTAGACCTTTCCTAGATGATCACAACAACCGACTACATCGACTGCAGTGATTATAATTCTTTTACGTAAGAAACCAACATTTGGCGGTCCCCAAGCCGAATCCTATCGGTGCGTACTAAAGTTGTAATGTATAGAACTCTCGTACCCCATGGAGATTGGTGCCATTGATTGACGTGATCAATGGATCTGGTGGACTTCTTTGAAGTCGGGTCATATGCCAAAGATGACATCAGCAGGACAAAAAGCGAGGAGAACATTGAGAAAAAACAAGGATTTGGGAAACAACAAAGGGGAGGCTCCAATCTAGTCAGAAAACTTTGTGTCAATCGATTGCCCATTTGAGTGAATCACATCACCATAGAGAAGGGTACTTGAGAACGCAAAGTTCGATGAGGGTTACAAGGACGACCAAGTGGTAATAGAGCTACGAGTACTTCTAAGGGGTTGGAAAAGTCACAGAATGACACCAACACTAGGAGATGGAGGAGTTTCTCACAACTTTTAAAGTTACTACATGGTTGGAAAGCTATGTCTGAACACAAAGATGAGAGTAGCAAAAGGAGAAACCATTGATGGGATTTTACACATCCATTGTCTCTATGAACCACTACGACTTCAAATTAGAGATCTACACAATGCAATGGCCTAGATGACTTGCCCTGTGTAAAAAAGAATTCGTCCTCCGTAGATTTATTGGAGCAATGGGTCAGTCTCCACTAACATCATGAGAAAATACGGCACGTACCTCTGGTTGAGCGACCCAAAACTCAACAATGATTGTGGGAAGTAAAAGAGGTGGAAGCAATAAAGGAATTTATGGCAGCAAAAAAACAAAAGAGATTGCCTTGGACATGGCCAAGAGACGCATTTGACAAAGATTTCAAGCATGGCTAGCCCACGTGGAGAATACATAAGTAAAAGAAATGAAAAGATGGAAATGACCACGTTAGTCTCGACACCTCGGCACTTTGCTGACATGGTAGAGGATTTTGGGCTTTTTCATTATGAACTCCCTTGAAACTTTTCTTTGTATTACAACATTGACCATCAAATAGAGTCAAAGCAGACAATTTGATGTTGAAGGGGAAGTATTGAATGAGTGATCACAAGCTAACTCAACGAAAGAAACAGCTGGATGAGATGTTACGTCAGGATTTCATAAGACCTTTCACTTGACCATACACGGCCCTACACTGTTCTAGAAAAGATAACCAGAGAGATGCAAATGTGCGTGGACTAGCAAGTGTTACACAACGTCATCATCAAGAAATACTACCCAGTTTCAGCAACCAAACAAACCTTTTGACCAACTTTATTGGGCACACATGTTTAGTAAAATCAACAAGCGTAGCTGTTATAGTTCGATCCACTCTGATGATAAGGGTATCCATGAAACAGAACTATGCACTAGATACATTCATTATTGAGCCTACGGTCATGTTGTTTGGATGCACCAATACCCTTGTTACATCAATGACAGTGATGGAAAGCATATTCCGTCCAAAACTCAACGACATCGTGGTGTGCAACTGCACCTCGAAGGAGCATAACGGTCATCTTCAAAATGTTCTTGAAATTTTACAGATGTTTTTAAAAAAATCTTACGATTTGTAACTGCTAGTATTGTTTGATTGAGTTTCTAGGCCACATCATGTGCCACAAACGAACCACCATGGACCCAAAAAAGGTGGAGACAGTCATTGTCTAGCCGACGCCTATAAATGTACAAGGCGACCTTTTTTGGGATTTTGCAACTACTGCCATTGATCCGTAAAGAACTACACGCGAGTGTTAGCGCCTCTCTTGAATCTCACTCGAAAACCATGGAGTGAAATTGGTGGCACTGCAAACATGTAGCTTTCAACTCTCTAAAAACTGATTATACCTCAATGCTAGTCAAATTGTTGGTACATTATACGGTGGACTACACCATGGCCATCCACATGTCGAATCAAGCCACCGGATTTTTCCCGTTGCAAGACAATGGCCGTGGAGTACAACCAATTACGTACATGTTGAGATTACTACATGGACCAGAAGTCAACTACGTAGTGCATGAGGAAAAAACTCATAGTAGTGAATGTGCTTTAGACATGAGGGAACTACTTGGAATGTTGATGTTGCATTGTTAACACCAACCGCCATGCCCTAAAACATTTCAAGATTTAGCTGCATGTGAGTCCTTGACAAACTTGATGGATGGAGTTTGTTGAATTGAGTTTTTAGTACGAAATCAACTACTAATGTTGCACTTGACAACACAAGATTATTGTTCGGCAACCTTTACTGGCAACAACGACTCACTCATTAGGTTGTCTTTCCAACAAACAAGGAGATATGGAGATTTTTATTGGACGAAAACTATCCAGGTGGAAACTATGACGAGGAGAAGACACAAAATATAGGCAAAGTACTACTAGTGCCACAAGATGCAAGGCAATGTGTCAGCTTTTTGCGAATCGTGCAACATCTGTCAAGGACTACGTTGCACCTCGTCACCCGACCTTCTCCAACCATTACGTTTTGCAATGGAACCATGGGTTGACATCAACGCGGAATTCATGACGCGAACGGACGCTGGTGGATATGACGCCATCCTTGTGATATACACGTTTCCCAAAATGTGTCAATTCCATCCTAACAAAGACCATCGTCACCACAGAAGGAACAACATGGTTCTTTCAAAATCTGTTATTACGGTTGCACGCCATGCCACAAACCATCATCAACAATAGAGGCGACTGATTTTCTAGCCGTTTTGGCTCAAATTCATTACGCACTATGGCAGTCGAATCTTGCTATCAACGTTGTTTCATCCTTTGATCGATGGGAAAATGGAGTGGACTCATGAGACGCTCGAACAACTTCTGTACACTTCATGCAAGCCCCACACTAGTGATCGGGCAGCCAAAGTGCCGGCCTTCAAACTCAAACTCCATTCACCTCAATAAAATTCATTGAACCCCACCACTTCTGTCGGAACAAGAGAGTTGTGCATCGGAGTGGTATTTGAAAAAATTCTCAAGACACCTTAAGGACTAAAGAGTCAGAGTAACATTTGTAGAGTCAACATCCACTATACAAACTTTTGAAGCATTTGGGAGGAAACATGGTAGACCCTCCCAAAGACAAAAGTAGCTATGATCGCGTGTTTCACATTAATACGCTCAAGTACTACGGGGACCCCAGTATGAACTTCTTGGAAGAGACACCGCAGAACAACCTCCTGTACAAGTGGATGGGGATAAAGAGTACGAAGAATTGAATATATCATTCGACATGGACATCGAGAAGAAACAACCAAGAGTGTGGCCACATGGCATGCCTATGACATCTCACGCAACAATTGGAAGCTTTAAGACATCCTTGGAGACGTCAATCACTCGAGTGATGGCTACATTCAGCGTCAGTGGCCTACATGTTTTTATGCGTTCCGACGTTACGACTAGAATAGGGGAAGACTAATGTCCTTGACGAACATGAGTCCTTACACTCTACGTCTGGATTGTTTTTTCATTACATTCATGGCTCACTACGTGATGACCTCGGAATGTTTCCACCAATCAACCAAGGGCATTTTACCTGAACCTCAAAACTTCTGTTTTGGAAAGGTCCATCAACTTTGACCATGTTCAATAAATCTAGACAGGAATATCATAACCATATGAAGATTTCTGTATTGTTTGGTCGACTTCTAGACAACGTTGGACTTCTTGACTGATGAATGAATGCTGATATGTATGTTCCTAGCGCATTTGATACTTGTCATCAAAGTACTTTTGATTCTCAGCAAACATTATCCATTTGTTACAAGTCATCAGTTTTTCTATTGTCTCGCACCTCATCCATTTAAACTGTTATGTTGAACTAAGCATATATGGTGAATAGGTAGAAGTTGCAAGGCAGAACACGAGTTAGAATTTAGGAAACTTGAGCAACTTATAATTAGTGGTGAATGTACTTCAATGACAAGTGTTGAAATGATAAAAAATATACATAGAAGTGTCGAGTTACGAATTAGGCATGGTCGGGGTCATTAGGTCAATTGTCAAGCGATGCGTGTAGAGTGGCGTCGTGAGTGGTCAAACTTGAGAAGGACACCCGAGAAGTCAGGGGTCTTAAAACATCAACGACGAAGATGCAAGATGCATCTTTACAAATCCGATTCGTCCAGATGCGTCTAGAAGTAAACCAAGAGGTCACAGAAATTTTATTGTGGATTGACAAGAATGGTCAGAGTTTTTTAGAAGGTTTGGGAAGATTCACTCGAGGGGGCGGTTGGTCGGTTTGCGCTCAAC
The DNA here is from genome assembly GCA_023375785.1 of Penium margaritaceum. Taxonomy (NCBI): domain Eukaryota; kingdom Viridiplantae; phylum Streptophyta; class Zygnematophyceae; order Desmidiales; family Peniaceae; genus Penium; species Penium margaritaceum. The sequence continues at coordinate 146,418 of SZWC01004971.1, forward strand.
CATCAATGTGAGTATCGTGGTCTCGCAACGCAATGGGATGTATGGATAATAATAAAAATACCCACTCCGAATGATCAGGGACTCATGTACATCTAGTATGTAACACTTTGTCCCCTTTTAGCCGCGATGTCCTGGCGCACATACTGATGTGGCCCAGTGGTGGTGTTAACTCCCGTTGATGAGGTGATCGAGGCCTCAAAGGTTGATAATGTACACTGTGTCTTTGTCTACTTGAACGAAAGGTAGAGGAGGGACATCCCTGCTGTGGAAGTTCTCTCCGGGGTCTCGGTAGTGCTTGAGTCTGGTAACATGGAATACAAGATGAACTTGCATGGTGTGAGGGAGTTTGAGTCAAGCAACCATGGGGGTTTGCATGCGATTGGTCTATAATCTTCCCAACCAATGGGATTTGAGCTTTGAACAATTGGTTTTGTGGAGTTTGATATTTGTATAACTGGGAAGGACTCTGTCGCAAGTGGTAACGAATTCGTCAATACGATAACATTCAATCGCTCGCTTTATTCCTTCTTGTGTCTTTGTGAGTGTCTGCCATGTTCCCTCCCAAATAGTGGTGAAGTCTCGGCGTTGAACACTAGATGCGGGAATGTTGCTGCATCTTTGTAGCCCGGCTGGTGTGGTAAAAAGTGTCCCATAAATCACTTCACATGGAGTTTCACGGGTTGTATTTCATACTGCAAAATTATATGTAATTTCAGCGGTTGGGAGTTTGTGTGTGTAATTCATCCCATGAGGTTCGCATAGCGTTTGGAGAAGCTGTCCGAGTATCTGATTGGTCAGCTTGGTTTGACAGCCGTCTTGATGATGAAACACCGTTGAAATTTGAACTTTGCTATCGTAGCGAGTCATCAGTTCACGCCAAAAACGGCTAGTGAATCGACCGTTATTGTTGCTCGTGATGGTTCTCGATATGTCGTGTAGCAACACGATGTTGTTTTGAAATAATCCTGTTCTCCCCTTAGCGGTGACGCTGGTAGTTGTCATGATGAATTGGGATACTATGGAATACCGGTCGGAGACCATGAGGGTTACATGTTATCCCTCGCATTTCATCGTTAATCGTATGAAAAGGCCATGGATATCGGAGCCTATGGTTCTGTTGGAAGAGGGATTGGTTGCATGAGTCCGGGTGGCCATGTTTGACGTGATTTTTGTCGCTGACATGTGACGCACGTCTTAAAGAAGTTTGCCACGTCGGATTGCAACATGTCACACCAATAGTTCTTTTCCAATCATGTTTTCTTCGGCGTCTTTTCCTCCCCAAAGTTTCCACCTGGTCTTCTGTCGTGGCACTCTTTGAGGAGCATACTACGAAGTGGGTGGTTCGGGGGAATGACTACTTGGCGAGTGAAGTGCCATCGCCAATAGGGTGTTTCAATTAAGAATTTGGGTTTTTCATATCCATTGTGCTGGTCGTAGACTCGTGGAAATAGTCGCTCAAGGTTCGGGTATCGTTGCGTTGCCACCTTAGCCACAGAATTTGGCCGGCGACTGGGTGTGTGTGCCAGATTAAATTCTCTTGGCCCATGATCAATATTTTAGTCAACCCGGGATTAAAGGAACTCCATCCATGGGGTTTGACATTGACTAAGGTTACGCTGGGTATTAAAATAATTTAACTCGTGGTGTTCGGTGCACACGATGCTTTGGCGGTACTCTAGGTACCATCGCCATGTCTTGAACGCGTGACGATTGCCAACATCTCTTTCTTGTGTACCGCGTAATTGAGTTCGAGTCCTCGTAGTTCTCAAGACATGTAAGTGACTTGTTGCTTTCCATTACTTTGGTCTTGGAAAAAGATTGCGCCAATGGCTCGTTTTGATGCATCCGTGGCCATGACGTTGTCGAGTGTTGGATCGGCTAATTGTAGGGCTGGTGCCGAGGTTAAAGAAACCTTTACCTCAAAGCGATAAAGGTTTCTTGTTTTCTATCTCCCCGCTGCCACTTGTTTTCCTTTTCAGTGAATTGAGAAATATGCGATGACAATCGAGCGTAGGCCCGTAGGTATTGTTGGTAATAAGTGCTGAAGCCAAGGAAAACTTGATTTTTTCTGAACGGTGGTCAGAGTTTACTATTCAACAACTCTTGCAATGTCTTTCGGATCCATGGTGATCTGTCCACCATCGATGATGTGACCCAAAACTCAATCCATCAATGAACAAAGTCGCATTTTGAGAGTTTTTTGAAAATTTTCTCTCTTTGTAAACCTTTAAAGACTTTTCAAAGATGTCCATCATCTTTCTCTTGGGTGCGGTTGTACACCAGAATGTTGTCAAGGTACACCACGACAAAATTGTTGAGGTAGGGTTGGAAAGTTTGTATTATTACTGCCATGAATGTTTGTAGGGAATTTGTCTATTCGAATGACATCATTGTGAACCCAAAATGCTCGTACCGAGATTGGAATGCCGTCTTCTTGTTGTCTACTTTTGCCAAGCGTTTTTGGTGATGTTTGTTACGTAAGTCAATTCTGTTGAATACTCTAGCCCCTCGGATTTTGTAAAAGAGTTATCTAGCATGGGGAAGAGGGTAGCGGTTCTTGATGGTAGCTTTGTCCAACGCTTGACATTCCACTCACATCCGCGTCTCACCAGGTTTCGTTTTCACAAATAGTACTAGTGCAGCATATGGCGACGTTGATGGGCGAATGAATCCGTGACCGATCATCTCGTTGAGGTTCCTTTTCAGCTCGGTCAACTTGTGATCGCTCATTAGATAGGCCCTGCAAACTCTAGGTCTGCTGCCCAAATTCAGTTAAATGCAATTGTTAATGTCTTATTCGGGAAGTAAGGTTCTTGGGAGTTAGTTGAGGAAGACATTGGTAAACTTGTGGATGAGTGGTGTGAACTGTTTAGGTACCATCGCAAAATTTCTTCGTGCCGATGAGGTTGATCAGGCCGATGATGAGTCACATGCTGCAACTTCCACTTCTTCCACTAGGTAAAGATGTATGAGCCAAGTACAAGCTCCTAGTCTTATGTAGTACTTGGACACGTTGTGCTGTATTGGGTGCACACGTTGTCGTGTTTTGGCTTCCACGGCTTCCTCCAATGTTTTCACCTCTGTTGCTTCCGTAACTGGCTTTTGTCTTGCTTGTGGAAATTGTTGTTTGGTGCCGCCAATCTCGATGTAGATGTTGTTGTTGTTCCAATTTGCGTACAGATTATGCTTGTATAGGAAATCTCATCCAAGGATGATTTTGCGATCGATCATTGCACAAGACCTCTCGATCGTTACATCCCGTAGATACCTCAATTGAAGTTGTTGTGGTCCTACAGTCGCCGTATCTACAATCTCGTATCAACGGTTTATCCTTTAAACAACCCTAGTTTGGTCTAGAAACTCGGCTTGCAAACCATGTTGTTGGTCACAAAGTTGTGTAAAGATTCTCCATCCAATAGTGCTGGTACCATTTTGCAAAACTTGCATGCTGGAGGCATAACTTTTCATAGTATCGCTGGTTGGTCGTCTTTGTACCCCTCGTCAAACTTTGCGATCTCAGAAGCCCTATATGGCAATGTAGGCTAGTTAGATGGGCAATTGTTTGGCGTAGATTGCTTGTCATGGACAAGAGATGTACCTTTCGCTTCTGCCCTTTCTTGTTTCTTGTATTTCTTTTGTAACTCTCCACCCCGTTTTTGGCCTATTGCATACTCCGACAATTGCAAGCAAAGTGCCCGGTTTTTCTACAACTATAGGAGATTGCATTTCTTTGTGGTGGAGGACTTCCACTTCCATCAGAGTTGAGGAGTCAGCTGATTTTGTTTTTCCATTTCCACGATAACTGTGATGAGGTCGCCAAACGTAGGATTAATTGATTTAAGTGTTGTAGTCGAAACTGGTTATCTTTTCTATTGTTGTGATCATCTGCAAAAGTTAAACTTGGATGACGAATACAACAATTGCTCGCCGAATATCTCACTTGAGAATCTTGGTTGTAGTGAAAGAGAGTCCATCAGGGCGATGTCTACTATGGTGATGATCTTGTAGATTCTCCGCATGTACTCTACCATGTTGGATTGCTGAAGGATACGCTGGAGCTTGTACCGGGCATCGGACTTCTCGTTTAGTCGTCCAAAGCATGCTAACATCACGTGCAAGAATTCATTCCGGACGGTTGGTGGCGACAGCCCACTTTGTCATTATGGATTGTTTTGCTACGAGGGTAGAACGCCTATGATCGGCGATATGAGACGCGTGCCAATGGCGGTTGATAATGCTTCGCTGGTCTCGTGCTACCGTTGGATTGTCTTTAGATTAGACCAACAACGTAGCGTCGTGCCATGCAAGAGCACAACTGTGAGGTCAATTTTCTTCTAATTGTGTTTTACCCTTACAACGGTGAAGTACACCTCCAAGCTCGTCAGCCACATTTGAACCGTTAGTCCTTTGAGTTTGTGGGATTGAACGGCGTTGGTGGAGCTAGATGAATTTTGCATTCGCTTGAGAATGGGTAATCTCTCTTGATGAGTAGCATTCATCTTGCGCTTGCATCACAAAGAGCCTCCATCGTGATGTTGAGCCATTCGAGTAGGTGGTTGTTGATCCCTCTGAGTGCAAAGATCCAGTTCTCTAATTCCTCGTTGATCCGTGTCTTTTTTTTAATGCCATTTGTCGTTCCTGTTGTCATCGTTAAGGCTATCGGTAGGGGTGACTGGTTTATAAACGTTGGGTCCACGACCGGATTGGTCGTCAAAGCCGTAAGGGTTGATCCATCTACCGTATAGCCTACCATGATAGTATTTGTAGTTGCCTCAAGGTTCTTGTGCATCAGCACTTACTACTCCTCCACCGCCGAGGTCGTCGTTGTAGACCCGCTTGTGGTTGTCGATTGCGTTTGCTCACCTCATGTTGTCATCGGGAAGTTTGCAAAGTCTTGATGTGGGAGATGTGCTCACGGCTTATGCGAGGTAGCCCTTCGGATGGGTAAAGTTGTCAAATGTCTCTTTAGCACTGTTATGCCTTGATACCAAGTGGTATGCCAAACGGAGTGTAGATGGTGAACATTTTGAAGATGCGAGGTAGGACACAATTTAGAATTTGGGACACTCGAGCAATTAATAATTAGAGATAAGTGTTCTTCCATGACAAGTATCAAAATGATCAAACACACACACACACACATATGTATGTACATAATTATATATACATGTATACACACACACACACACACACACACACACACAAACACACACACACACACACACACACACACACACACACACACACACACA
>SZWC01004972.1:31807-73418 GCA_023375785.1 Penium margaritaceum
CACACACACACACACACACACACACACACATACACACACACACACACACACACACACACACGCACACACACACACACACACACACACACACATACACACATTTTTCCTCACTAAGAATCTCAGCAAAAACGTCTTGAAGTGTTCTGGTTCTAGTGGAGTGGAGAATGCTTGATCCCTTAGAGTGCCTTTTGCAGGCGCCACACCCCGTTGGTTCCATCTGTGAACCCTGGGGGTTGGACCATACATTTTTCCTCGTCAAGTCTGTTGTGAAGAAAGATATTGTTCAAATCCATTTTTCCAGCCCCTAGTCATGCTGGCCAATAAAGCTGAGCAAAGCTGTGGTAGTGGTGTACTGGCCAATCGAGGCAAATTTCTCATCAAATTCAATGCCCAGGACTTGAGACAAGCCCTTGGCTACGAGTCGGGCCTTGTATCACTCAATAGTGTTATCCGGTTTCAGCTTACACCAGTACACCGACCTGGCTGCCACCGCCTTTTTCCCTGGGGGGATATTCACCAACTAATAGACGCTATTCTTAATGAGAGCATCAAGCTCCACTTGCATAGCCTTCTCCCACAAGGTGGAGTCAGCAGTGCTGCGTGCGTCCTGCACTGTCACTGGTTTAGATGGGAGAGGAGAGTGACCTGAAGTTGCAAAGAATGAGGTGACAACCAAGGACAGAGGCATCAAGATCCAGACGAGACTTTTGGTCAATGAGAGTGTACCCAAGAGCGGTACTAGGATAGACCACATACGTAGGAGTGGAAAAGGCAGTGGTAGAGAGTCCAAAATCCCGAAGGCCGGGTTCACTAGAGACTGCGGTTTTGGGCACTCTCTCAGGATCCACTGCAGGGACAACAGTGCTGGGACCAGTGGGAGCAATGGAACAAGAGTGAAAGGAAGATGTACGGGGTTGAAAAGCCAGAGCACAAAGCCGACAGCCATAGACATAGGGAGACACAGGTTAGGAAACAGTGGTGGAAGAGGAAACATTAGGCGGCATAGAGGGCACACAAGAGCTGTGCACACTGTCAGCCGGTACACGAGGAGACACAGGAGGAGGAAAGGGGCACAGAAGGAGATCCACGTGGGGAGATGAAGGGGGTGCACGTTGTCTGGAATACCCGTGGTGTGGTTCAGACTGCTGGTTGATCTTCTCTAGTGGTTCACGCCTTTCCTTTTGGGCAAATCGGAGATAAAATATGAGCTTTCTGTTCGCCTTCCATTATGTGAGCATAAATTTAGAGGCATTCAGTTTGTGAAGGGAGTAACAGCATTTTGCGTTAGTTTTTGTACATGAGAATTACTACAAAATCTATAGGGCTAGTCATGAACCCTCCAATGCACCAAACCGTGCGCAATTTGGCTAAGTGTAGCCCAAGTTACGCTTGCCGAAGCGCAGGTCTCACCCACCACAGAAATGCATAACGTGTCCATGGTGCGCACACGCTGTGGCACCTCCCTTCACGTACGAAGCACCCTTTTCAAGGCGCAGATCCCATTGCACGTGCTGGAGGGATCCTCTGCACTGTTTTGACGCACCTTCCCCACTTTTGAGTTGAGTTTGATGATGGGGTTTGAAAGGGTTTTGAAACCTGTCTGCGGGTGTGCAGTCAGAATTTTGACAGTCCCTGAGTAACAAAACGTAGTTATGAGTTTCAGACGCCAAGCCAGGATTTTGGCTAAGTCCCTCAATAACAAACTGCACTTCTAACATCTGGCGAATCTTTCACCGGACACCTCGGCAGCCTTCCGGAGCAAGTTCCCCAGATGGACATTTGTTACTCGGTTCGGTCAATTATTCACCGGAGTTGAGTCGAGGCCAACTCTTAGAGCCGTTTTGCATACCCCAACTTTAGAGGCTCATATCTCCCTTGTTACTTGTCCAATTTCGGTGAAACAAATTCTACCGGATTCAACAGCTCGCAAAAGTTCACATGCAATACTCCATTTTGGAATCCTAGCAATCCTCGAGCCTCTAGATACAACTGCGATGAATTTCCTCTCTCTGGCGACGCTTCGGTGCCTCATGGCGCCGCACTTGGGTATGCAGAAGAGAAAACTTTCAATATTCTTCCCCTTGCACCTGCCATACTTGCTGCTCTTGCTTGCTCTCACTCATCTTCAGCTGCACCCTCCAGCCCATAATAGCTCTTCATCTCAAGTTCGGCCACGCTCATTGCGTGCTGGTCCGCTGGTTGCGCTTTGGCCAAGCAATCCGCAAGCATGGTGTGCGTGCTGTAGTGGTGCAGCACCACCTGCCCCTTTAAAATCATTTCACTTGCATAGTGATAACACACGTCGACGTGCTTTGTCCTCCTATGCTTCGTCAGGCTGTTGGTCAACCAGATAGAGCCGACTTTGTCCTCTTCCACCACCATTGGCTCCTGGTGTGGCACGGCCAGCTCCCCAGCAACTTGCAAAGCCACACCGCCTCCTTGACTGCCTCAGTCAGAGCGATGTACTCTGCTTCCACTGTGGAGGTGGCGACGCAGTCTTACTTCTTGCTGCACCACGAGACCACTACACCAGCGTAGAAGAATACGTAGTCAGATGTGGACTTCCGCTTGTCCACATCGCAAGCGTAGTCCGCATTTGTGTAGCAGACCATACGCAAGGGATTCGCCCACCCCTTGCCATTGAACTTCATGCACGTGTGCCGCGTTGCTTGTAGGTAGCAGAGGATGCGCTTGATCGCCTGCACATGGTTTGCCCGCTCCGCCACTCAATTAGACTGTGGCGAGCACGGCATATTGGGTTCCTACTTGATGCCCTGCTCCTTCATCCACCCACTGCAGCCTAGGTACTATCTGCGATTGTCACTGTGTAGCGGTCTGACCTTCTGGCAAGTCTACCTCTCCACCGCTACGATGAACTCCTTCAGCCAGTCCAGGACTCTGCCTTTTTGCTTCATGAAGTACACAAAGAGTTTCCTGATGCAGTGACTGATGAAGGTGACAAAGTATCTCAGGCCACCGTTCGACGACGTTTTGAATGGTTGGCATACATCGCTGTGTACCACCTCGAGCAGGTCCTTTGCGCGAGCCGTGTTCTTGTTGAACGACTTGCGCTGCACCTTACCCAAAATGCAAGGCTCGCATGTTTTGTGCATTGCTACATCTGCTTTAGTTTCTGATGCACTGTCAATGATGAGGCTGCACACCATGTCGTACTTCGCCATCTCCTTCACGGTTGCGGGCGCCAAATGCCCCAACCGTCGGTACCAAAGCTCTAGATCAGTGGTTCCTCCCTTGGCCATGTTAACGACGTGCTCTTGCAAGTCTGCTGCGTCTGATGCCATTGCGCCTTGCCATCTCCTTCATGGTTGCGAGCACCAAATGCCCTAACCGTCAGTGCCAGAGCTCTAGATGAAGGGTTCCTCCCTTGGCCATGTGAACGACGTGCTCCTGCAAGTTTGCTGCATCCGATGCTGTTGCACAAATCTGCGGGGATCACCTTGGTCTCCACAATGTAGAGAATTCCCTTCCGCTTCGCCTCCAGCATGACTTCATCACCGCCGTCGTAGCGCTCCACTGCGCCTTTCCTTTGAAAGAGTACCTCATAGCCCTTATCATTCGAGCGGCTAATACTCAAGATGTCAGCCAGGTCAGGGTCGTGATGTACATCACAAATTGAGCGCGACTCCTTCTTTCCGCCCACCACGACTTCCACCTCCATGTCACCTTGGCCGGCCGCCGGTTCGACTTTGTCGTTCGCGACCACCATTGACTTGGAGGACTTCTTATAGGTGACAAACCCCACCTTCTCAACCTGGGTGTGCTCCTCAGCCCTGGAATCCAGGCATCGCCTGTTGGCCTCCTTGAGGAGGAAGTGGTTCCTGTTTCTATTGAGAAGCGACCTGCCCTTGGTAAATTTGCCACCAGCCTTTGCGTCCTCTGGGCACTCACGGTAACAATGGCCCTCCTTGTTGCAATTGCGGCACGCACCTCTCTTGGTGCCCTTCTTGCCGTCGCCCTTTGTGCCACTTCCTTTGCCCCTGTTTCTGCTATCACGAGGGCTGATGAGGAAGAAGAGGACTCCCAGTAGCTCCGGTGGAATGCTTCATTGTGCATGTATGCTATGACCGTGCCATAGGTGAGCTTGTCCTCCGGCCATCCTCCGAGGACGATGATGAAGGGGTCCCAACTTTTTAAGTAGGGCCAAGAGGAGGGTCATGGCCTGTAGCTGTCTGTCAATCTTACACCCCATATCATTGCATTGTGAGGCGAGCAACTCAATCTACTGCATGGTGGAGATGACATCACTTCCCTCCTGAATTCACACCGTGAGGAGCATTTTCATCGCAAAGAATATGTTCGTGAGCAAATTTGATGAGTGGATTGTGCACAGTTTCTGCCAAGCTTTGGCTGCCAGCTTGTAGCCTTGGAAGTAGCCCACCGCGACTTGGCTGTCCCGGAGAGCAGGAGCATGGGCACCTCCATGTTCTTCTTTTTGAAGGCTTGCTTCTCTGCATCCGCAACACTCGCCTCTACAAGCACCTCCATTCCCAGCATACCCTGAGGAGTCCCTATGCGCGAGGTGCAGCTCAAACTACCACATACAGAGCTTAAATCCTGGGCCGCCTGCATTATTTTGGATGGGCTGCATCTCCTTGTGCACCATTTGCGCAGCTTCTACTGTGACAGTTTCTCAGATTTTCACGGCGACGTCCAAGATGACAATCCCGTGCGCTGAGGAAGACGTGAATGTTGGACACGATCAGACCTGTGGGCCCATAACCATTTCTCTTGAATAGCATGTGGTGCGCTTCTGACTGCTGGATGATCTTCTCTAGCGGTTCACGTCTTTTTTTTTGGGCAAAACTGAGACTGAGCTTGAGCTTTCTGGTTACCTCACGCTATGTGAGCTGGAGTTTAGAAGCAGTAATTTTGCGAAGGGAGTAATGGCATTTTGCATTAGATTTTGTACATGGAAATGATCTAAAAATTCATAGGAATCAACAAGAGCTCTCCAATGCACCAAGCCGTGCGCAATTTGGCCAAGTGTAGCCCTAGTTACGCTCTCCAAAATGCAGGTTTCATCCACCACGGAAACACCTAACGCCTCCATGGTGTACACACGCGGCAGCACCTCCCTTCATGTGCGAAGCGCCCTTTCCAAGGCGCATATCCCATTGCACATGCTGGAGGGGTCCTCTGCACTGTTTTGACGCACCTTTGGGTCGAGTTTCATGACGGTGTGCAACAGGGTTTGAAACCTCTCCGTGGGCCTGCAGTCAGAATTTTGACAAATTCTCTGAGCAATAAGACGTTCTTTGAGTTTCGAACGCTCAGCCTGGTCTTTGGCTAAGTCCCTCAGGAGTAAACTGTACTTCTGACATCGGACAAATCATTAACCGGACGCCTCGACAGATTTTAGGAGCAAATTCCCAAGATGGACATCTGTTACTTGGTCTAGTTGATTAGGGAGCAGGTCCCCACTAGGACCAACAAAGCGAACAACACCAACACCGAGGGCAGGCAGCAATTGGCCAGACCCAGTACGCACAAAGCAGAACGAGCCAAAAGGTCAAAGGGAGACAATTGATGAATGAGAGGAGGTCATGTGGTGGGTGGCCCCGGAGTCTGAGATTAGCGAGACGAATCAAATGCAACTTCTACGACAAGTTTTCGTTGAGTATAGCCTGTGCTAGGGCCAGGATAATGACGGTAGCCATGGAAAAACGCAAAGTGAAACACAATTCAATGACCGAGACAGGTAAGAGCTCAGTCGGCTGAGTCTCCCTAGTCAAGAACCACCCGGGTGGCCGGCGAGCAAGGCTCGCTGGAACACAAACAAGGATCGAGGGCGAATTGACCTCGTGCTCCTCAAAGGGCCGGCTAGCCCGCGCCCTGCCCAGCACACACAAGCACAAAGCAGGTCATCATCTCTGTCGCGGACTAGTCTAAGTGCCAGTCACACTTGCAAGTTTGACCTGCAAAGATGACTAAGGACAAACATAGGTCTGATGAGTGCCAGGAATAGGAATTCTCCCGCAAATGTGCTGGCTGCTGAGGGATGGAGAGGGGCTATGTCAGCAGGATGGAAATGACCACTCGTGCGGGACGGAAGGGTCACGAGCTGTCACGGTATGTCGCTTCCAGTCCTTGCTTTGGCATACCCTGCGCACACATGGCCACCCACAAGAAGTATGTACAATGAGAGATGAACAAGTTCCCTTGGACGAGAGTACGGCGGGCAGGCAGTGAAGATGTTATGGTTGGAGTAGGAGAGAAGAGAAAGGGAGAGCCTTTGAAAGAAATTCCGCCAGCTGAGCCTGACCACTGATGGCACGCATTTCAGCTTTCCCAGCCTCCATTGCCTCGCGAACAAAGTGATGGTCGATGTTTGTATGCTTTGTGAGTGGATGCAACACACCATCATTCGCTAAGATGCGGCGGGCTGCTGAGCTGTTGCTATGCACAGGAACAACGGATGTGTGCACTCCTAGTTCCTCAAGCAGGTGTGCAAGCAAGATCCCCTCACATGTTGGTTCACTCAATGCCATGTACTCTGCCTCAGCCACGCTTTGTGCCACACATGACTGTTTAGCACTGCGCCACGACACAACAGTCCCCCAGACACAGAACACATATCCACCCTGGTTGTGAGCTGCACGATCACGGGCATGATCACTGTCATAGTACCCATCCAGAGTTGGGTGAATGATAGGGACAAACACTAGACTAAGGGCAGCAGTGTCCAGCACAGTAGCTTCAGCAGTGATTTTTCAAACGTACCGCATGGTTGGTGGCTGAACTGTTCAAGAACATTGACGGCACAAGCAATGTCCAAACGTGTAGTTGAGGCAAGATATGAGAGAATGACTGTGATTTGTCTGTACAGTGTGGGGTTTGTATGTCGGCCGTATTCTATGGGGCGTGCATCTAGTAGGTGTGCATAGACATCAGGGCTCATTGGCGTGTGCTGTCGTGGGACATCACGTACCAAGTGCTAGAAGCGTTCAGTGAGGTGAGTAAGGAAACGGCCTTGTTGGAGGGTCAAGGCCCGTGCTGTGTGGTCACGCTTGATGGTCATGCCCAGAAAGTTTTTTGCCCCTCCTTGCTTTTCATTTTTCAATGTGCTGTAAGCAGTATCTTAGATTTTTCAATGAGCGTGTGGGAGGTAGACAAGATCAACAGGTCATCACCATATACCAGCAATTCAATAGGTACACCACTTCCCTGCGCAGAAAAAGTGCAGGGTCGCAAATACTTTTTGTGAACTTGCCACACTCCAGAGTGCAATAGATCTCTTTGTTCCCATACCTAGGCACCTTTCATAGGCTATACAGTGCTTTCAACATCAACCCACCCTCTCTGTCCCATCCAAAAGAATCTCTGGCTGTCTTACATACAATTATTCTTCCAGTGGTCCATCAAAAAAGGAGTTTTGACATCAATCTGGCAAGTTTCCCAGTCCTTGCATGCGGCTCCTGCCAGCAAGGTGCTGCTGGTTCCATACTTTCCCCACAGGTGCCTGTGAAGTCCTGCCCAGGGATTTTGTGAGAATCTCTAGCCACAAGTCGAGCCTTATACTTCAAAGTCAGTCCCTTGAAATTTCTTTTCAGTTTGAACACCTACTTGATGTCAATGGCCTTGCGGCCAGGTGGCAAGGGCACCAGCTTGAACACCTCGTTCTAGAAGTGCATTCAGTTCAACTTCCATTGCCCTTTCCCATCCAGCAGCATCTGAACGCCCCCTTGCCTCAGTCAGGGTCAGTGGTTCAGTTGTTTTGTGGTCCATGGATGCAGTGCCAACAGTGTGATAGAATTGATTACAGTCAACTCGTGGGAGATCATGTAGAGATCTTCGTATCGGTTTGGGTGACGGTGTTTTTCTGGTTTCTGACTCAGATGGAGGGGTCAGAGGCCTGAGACCTGGAGCTACCTGGGTTGCACTTGACTCTGTGCTAGCCAGATCTGTGGATGAGAGCAGGTCCTTTGGCACGGGAGTGGCTATCTCACTATGTGGCATTGTTTGAGCTGTCCCACCAACAACTTGTGGTGGGGGTGCCATGAAGATAGGTATACTCACATGTTTTTGGTAGTGGTCTCGTGTGGATAGAGAAGGGGTATGACGCATTGTGTGCAACATCTTGTAGGGCATGTGTTGCACGAATGACGCATCATGAATTTTGACAGATCAATGATTTGTGGGGTCTCAAAACCGCCATGCCTTTGAGTCATTGGATACCCCGACAATGACGCACCAACAACCACGTGGGCTCAGTTTGTTCTCTCTTTATGGTGGTCCAAACCAGACACACGCCATTGTGCCCCACACCATGGCTGGCCTCAAATCAGCCTTCTCTTTGAACCAACGCTCCCACAGTGTGATTGATTTGGACAGTGGCCCTTGTACGACGCGGTTGTACACCCAGGTGATGTATATTCACTGCCTCCACCCAAACGCTAAATGACAGATTGGACTCTGTCAGTAGTGTACAAAGTGCATCACCAAGGGTTCTGATCCATCACTCTGCTACTCCATTTTGTTATGGAGTGTAGGGAGCCGTGGTCTGATTTTCAACTCCTCTAGCTTTCAGTTCTTCTGTCAATGTACCAAGGAACTACCCTCCCTTGTCAGTTTGCAACTTCAGGAGTGAGCAACCCGTCTGTCGTTCAGCACGCAAAATCCATTCAACGATTGCACGCTGGGCTTCGGCCTTGGTTTTGAGCAGAAAGACCCAGAAAAAACGGGAGGGTCAAGATGTATAATGATGAATACTGAATTGATGGCACTAGCATTGGTCCTGTAAGGTCCGCATGTACCAGTGCTCGGGGCCTCGTGGTCTCACTGTCTGATCTGGGAAAATTTTGTATGTGCAGTTTCCATTCATGGGAGTCAAGACATGTGTTGGCCTTGAGGCCGTGCAAGCAGTCATGATGGTGAAGAACATGTGTTGGGGTGTTTTTCTGTAGGTCAGCAACTGTTTTTGTGTTGAGATGTGCAAGGTGGCGATGCATGAGGTCTGTATGTGTTGCATCAGTGCCTGTGACGACATGCGCTTGGGGTCGGTTCACTCGTGAGTGGACATAGGGGAGCAGAGTGAGCTTGTAAAACATGTCAGTATGCAAAGACCCATCAACCAGCATGTCACCAGACACAAGATAGAGCATGCAGCCCAGCCTCTGTGTCAGTGCTGTCATATTAACCTGTTGTTCTAGTTGCCCCCCGGAAAGCAATTTGACTTTCAGCTGTGGTACGTACAAGTCACTTGTGAGCCACAGTACTCCATCTAGTGCCTGGAGAGCCACTGTCCCCATACTCTCAACAGGCAACGCTTCCCCAGACCCAGTCTTCACACCCCCCACATTAGGCGTGGCATGCAATGTGACGAACAGCTGAAGATGTGGGGACATATGATGTGATGCGGCAGTGTCAAACAACCATTCATGCATGGGAAGTGCATGCAACGTGGTGATGTCTGTGTGTCCCAACTTCTGACCTCATGGCTGTGGGGATGAAGTCGGCTATAATGGGTGTAGTTCCATGGGCGTACTCCACCCTAGTCCTGGCGGCAGTGCTAACAGCTGTTGTGGTTCGGTCGTCTCAATGTACACCCTCTGCGCCCACGTTGCAATAGTGGCGGGTGCACTGATGTACTGGGGCATGAAGAAAACTCCTGATACACAGGTGGAGATGGAGCTGGCAATGGTGGGTATATGGTCGGCTGCAGCTACGGCAGACCAAATGAAGCTGCCCCAAAGGGTGCAGGCGCACAAGGTCCTTCCACAGGCTGTGTCGTCCATGTTGGGGGGTGAAGCTGATGCCCCGGATGAAGGGGCGGCGTTGATGGCTGTGCCACTACTGGGTGTGTCTGCTGCGTGGATGGAGTCATGATGCTCTGGAGGACCAGAAAGGCACGCCAGTAGTGGCCGGGCTGTTTGTAGTAGTTGCAAGTGCAGTTCCCCGCTCCTTGACTGTGCCCGCGTCCGCCGCCCCCTTGTCCTCATCGGCCTTCTCCGCCACCACAACCTCCCCTGCCTCCTCTATCCTGGTAATGGTACAAAGGATGGGAAGTGCCTCCTCCCTGATGCACGAATGCACTTGCTGCTACGCCCTAGTTGTTGTGTGCCTCACCTTTCAGAATTTTTTCATAACTCCGTTGCTTGTTGGACACCTTTACCACGTTGATGTTCTCGATGTCGGTGAATTCTAGCTTCCATAGTAGGCCGCATCCAAAGTCCCTGTATTGTTCTCCAAGGTAAAGGAGAAGTGGATCGAGCAACTCAAGAATGGTATAGGAGGCGCCAACGCCGTGAATACGACGGCAAAGGTCCATGGAGGCATCCCAGTATTCGGCAAGCGGTGCATCAGGCTTAGGACGGAGGTTGCGGAGCTACTTGCGCAGAGAGATAACAAGGGTAACTCCCCGATCTTCTCTTCATATGGCAAGGTTTTGCCACACGTCATGGGGTCTAGGGTTTGTGCTACGAGGGTTCTTGGGAGCCTCTCCTTTGCACCCAAAGCGGAAGTGACATATGGAGTACTGTTGGTCCTCAGGGAGTGTACGGACCAGAGCATTGAGTGCTCTCAAGAGAACCCTTCTGTTGGTGTTGTCCGGCGGCAGCGTGAGGTAATAGTCCTCAAGGCCATGATCCGCCACCCAGCAGAGGAAAACATCCTTACGCAACAAGAAGTCACGCGCCCCGAGTAGTGGTGGCAGCAAGTCCTTGTGGAACAACGCCTTGCTCCGGTTTTCCAACGTCATCGCCGTAGAGGTAGCGCCAGTGGCAGCGTCGGCACCAGTGATCGTGCCGGCATTTGCATCGGCCCTTTCTTGCATGGATGCCGCAGTGGTCATGGCGCCGTTTAGGTAGAGGAAAAACTAGGGAACTGACTGGAGCGCTGCTACCCGCTCGTTGCAGCCGAAGAAAAAATTGGCAGCAATTCACCGGGTCTACTTTGGGCCCAGATTTCTGCCGTGAGCCCTAAGCTTGATAGGAACCGCCTGTCTTGGCCTCTAAATGCCCGCTAGGCCTGCTTTGATATGCAAAACACCCTGTTAGGGCCACGAGACCCCGCTGTTGTCCTGTATGAGTGGCGACAGCGCTTGGGCTCTCTTGTTCTCACCCTCTTTGTCCTCTAGCATTGCTCCCCTCTCTTCTGCCGCCTCCACCCTCAGTGTGCGGCCTAGGGGAGGGTGTTCAACGCTCCTCGAGGCTTGCACAGCCTGGTTTTGCAGTAGCCGTGGAGATCTAAGGGCCCGTGTTACTCTTCGGCCCACGTTTCTGCTCGTCACCAGCCTGATTCCTCCTGGTTTGACGTCTGACTTTGCTCTTATACAATGAGATTAGTGACACGAATCCAATGCCACTTCTCTGGCAAGTTTTTTTTGAGCGTAGGCTATGCTAGGGTTGGGTTAGTGATGAAAGCCATGGAAAGATGCGAAGTGAAACACAATTCCATGACTGAGACAGGTAAGAGCTCAGCCGGGTGAGTCTCGCTAGTCGAGACCCACCTGGCTGGCCGGCGATCGAGGATCACCGGCACACAAACAAGGAGCTAGGGCAAATTGCCCTCATGCTCCGCAAAAGGGCTGGCTAGCCCACGCCATGCCCAGCACACGTAAGCACAAAGCAGGTCAGCATCTCTGTTGATGACTAGTCTAGGTGCCAGTCACAGCTGCAAGTTTGACCTGAAAAGACGACTAGAGACAAACATAGGTCTAAGAAGTGCCAAGAATGGGAAGTCTCCTGCAAATGTGCCAGCTGCTGAGGGATGGAGAGGGGCTATGGCAGCAGGATGGAAACGACCACTCGCGCGGGGCAGAAGGGTCACGAGCCGTAACAGTCAGTCGCCTCCACTACTTGCATCTGCATGCCCTGCGCACTCACGAGCACCCACAAGGAGAAGTATGTACAATGAGAGATTAACAGAGTCCATGATCCAGAAGCCACCAGACATATGAGCCAAGGACAAGACAAGGCCAACAGCAACAGTACAAGACTGTGGGACAGATGTGGGAGTACCGAGGTGATGAGGGTGCGTGCAGGACTATCAATTCTCAACCGAGGGAAAATCATCAAGAAAAGCCCCTTGATCAAACCCGGACAGTGCGCCACAAAGGGCTCCATCTGAATCACACACAAAAGTACGGGGCTAGCCACTCACACCCTCACCTCCCCGAGAGCAAAGCTGGAGAAGCTCAGTGAGACGATGCTCCAGAGCAGGCTCCTACTCACGACAATTGGGGTGGCGGCCAGAGGGACGGGTGTTAGAGAAATGACCATTGTGGCGGCCAGGCAGGTGCAGTGTACTGAATGGATGGAGGCCCATAGTAGCTGGGGCGAGAGGCAGGTGGCACCCATCAGAGGGGGGTACGTGAAAATACAAGTCAGAGAGTCTGGGCATGAGGCCAGCAACACTGGACAAGCAGGCAGAAAGAGGACCAGGGGCGGCCGTCCTCAAATCACGCAATAGATGTAAGTTGTGTTTCTATACTCATCTGCTGATTCATCGGCAGGCATGTGTAGGGTGCTGAACTGCAAAGTTAGAGCAGTTTGGATGGCGTGTCCAGTCACTATTTTACGGCAGTGGATAAGGGCATATGCCCACACTGGATCTACAGGGGTGCAGACTGCAGGGTCGGAATTGTTTGTACTGATTTCATCAAGGAGACCCTCAGGTCTAGCATTGATGAGTGTCCAAACAGCACGCGCGGCCTCAACAGGCTTGAAAATGAAAGGAGGTTTGGCGGGAGAGTAGTATTCCTAGAGATTTTTCCCTCGTGCCCAAGAGCTGAAGCATGTTTCCTAAGATGAGAAGGAGAGCTTGGAGCTAACTTGGAAAGGAGAGCATTCAAAATCTTTCTTCCACTGGGGAAGGAGAGCGCAAGCAAGAACAGCAGAGACGGATGGGGTGGAGAAGTCAGCTGCGGCACCTACGGGGACAAAGGATATTGTGGAGGATATCTCATCATCTATAGGAATGACAGGAGCAAGGGCTGGAACTGAGCAAAGATGCTCCATTACCATATTGGTTACCCTGGTAGCTAGCTCCTTTTGGACATCCAGTCCATTTTGGAGTTCCTCTTCCTCACGACAACATGATGCCTGTGTTTCACTGAGTTCTGCCTCAATTGTTTCTTTGGGAGCCGACATGACACAAGAAGGTGAGATAGAAGGTCAGTGCAGGGTCACTCTTCCACTGCGCAGAGGTGCACAGTGGAAGAGTGAGACTACCACAATAGAGTAAACAAGAGCACTGAGGAGAAGTAGAGAAATGGACCTGCTCACCGGGCTGACGGCGTGGGAGCAGAGAGAAGGGTTGTGGAACCAGTGCTGAAACAGAGAATACAAGCACGACAACCCAGGCAGAGATGGCAACCACCAGGCAGAGGAGCCCAGAAATGGTGGCCCCTGACACTGCAACTGCCGCAGATGCGACAAGAAGACCAGTAATGGTGTGTTGCGTGAGGGGTCGTGCTGCACCTATAATGGTGAGGAAGACTGTGGCGCAAGAGACACAGATGGAGCTGACAGAGTCGGACGTGGCGTCTGCTACAGTGGTGGCGGCTGTCACCACGACAAAGGTGTCCATAGTCACGTATGCGGTGACATTGGTGGCGGTAGTGGCTACGAGGGTTAGAGAGGCTGCCAGCTTTTAGTATGCCACTGTTGCCTTGTCCATAGCAGTTTGAGTTGGAGCTCTACTGTCCCAGGCAGTTGCAGAGATGGTGGTGGCAGCACCAGCAGCCGTGTCGAGGATAGCACGGGCAAAACTGATAGGGTCGTTGTGTGATGGAAGATCTGGATCACGCTCAAGGTCTTGCGTGTCACTGAGGTTTCAGTGATGTGAGTAGGAACAGGAACAGTGATGGGGGCAGAGTCAGGAGGAGGGTTGGTACCGACAGGTTGCATACCTGGAGGTGGCAATGGAGTAAGAGAGCAGGTCTTCAGCTGTGTACACATGTGGATCGATCTCACGCTCCCTTGCTTCCTCCCAATGTACAGTCTGAGTACGCCAGAAGTCTGAGGATAGCATGCGCATCCACCTCAGAGTATAGGAATTGTCTTGTGGATACTAGGGGTCCCACACTGTCTATTCCTCTGCCGGAAGAACCGCCTCACATGCTTCCTCCCTGGCAGGTATGCGTGGCGGGTCGAGCTCATCATTTGGAGGCAGTGAATC
This sequence comes from Penium margaritaceum, assembly GCA_023375785.1. Taxonomy (NCBI): domain Eukaryota; kingdom Viridiplantae; phylum Streptophyta; class Zygnematophyceae; order Desmidiales; family Peniaceae; genus Penium; species Penium margaritaceum. Next base: position 45,947 of record SZWC01004972.1, read on the forward strand.
CTGCGTGACTGCCGCAATGGCTGTAGTGGTAGCCACAAATGCGTGAAGGACAAGGTGTGCTGCGTCATTGCAAGCGGGGTTGTGGATGCAGCGGCTGCAGTTGCTCTGGGGTACAGACCTTATTGTAGGGTGACTACAGCTGGTAACCGACCCTGCTACAAAGGTGAGTGTGACAGAGCTTGCACGATACAAGGAGGCAGAGCACGGGTTCAGTACCTGTACCGAGTCAGAGATTTTGGCCTAGTCATGAGGCATCTCAGCCCCTTGCCTTTTCCCTTATCCCCTTTGCATTGGCCCCTCCCCTACCCTCCTGCACCTTGAGTGGTCAAGGAGGTAGCGATCAAAGAGAGAGAGAGGAGGAGGACAGAGTGGATGAGGAGGAGGTTGATGCGGCTGAAGTTGTTGTGAATGCTACAACTACAGTGTGGTGGATTTGCTTGTTCTACGAGACACTTTACCAGTCAGCAAGCCGCTGAGCGATGAACTCCCAAAAAGTGCCGATGCCGGTTGGCGATTTGTCAGGAATGGGTTTCGAGTCAAGGAGCTTGAGCTTAGATGCCTTGACCTCTCGAAAGATACCGGGCAACTCATGAATGATGCTATTGACAATGGAGAGACTGCTGGAAGCTGCCCTGGCGTTGCTTTGCAGGGGTAACACACAAGTGCAAGGCTGTGCACCCTGTAACTGCATGCTTCATCATCAAGCAAGCTGGTTGAAATACACTGTGAGGATACTATGAGCAGCATGCCCAATGACTGTTTTGTGACGTTGAATCGTAGCGTAGGCACTGATAGGGTGATCAGGGGTGCAACGTAAGCTGGATCTACATTGTAGGTCCCAATCTCATCATTGATGTTGTTGAGGCCACATGTGATAGGTGTGAAAATGGCACAAACGGCCTCAGAGGGGAAAGGCACAAAAGGAGACACATCATTATGGGAGTTCACTCAGAGGTCCTCGCCCTGTGCCCAAGCACTGAAGCAAACATCCCAAGAGGCGAAGGAGAGAGAGGAGGTAATGGGAGGGGGAAGGGTTTGTGAAATTCATGCGGGAAAGCTGGTCACTGGACAAGAGCTTTGGCTATGGCGGGGCCAGCTGCCACACGTAACATGAGGAAATCTGCCGACGAGGCTGCTGTGTCAGCAGAGGTGGGGTTGGAGGTAGAGGCAGATCCAGAGGTTAGAGCAGTGGTGACACCAACAGAGACAGACGTGCTGACACATGTATTATGGATATGAGACATGAAAAGAAATAAAATGTGGTCAGTAATGGTCTCTTGATCCTGCTGTTCAAATTCCAAGCTCTCTTTCACAATGCGCTGGGCAGTACGTGCCACTTGGTGATCACGGAGGGAAAATCACACACTGGGTTTTGAGTGCACTCTAATGTGTGCTTGCACTAAGCAAGGGCATTGAAATTCTAGTGTACTGAAATTGTGTATGTACACATCGAGTATGTACATAGACTAGCCCCACGTACTCGACCCCCCCATAGGGGTGGGGATCTAGTTTTCCATATAGGATGAAGTCACGCACTGAGTGTGTTATCAGTGTATTGTCTTATAGGGAACGAGCGCACTGCAACTCATACACTAGCCCCACGCACTGGACCCCCCCATAGGGGTGGGGGTCCAGTTTTCCATATAGGAAAAACTCACGCACTGAATGCGCGATCAGTGTATTTTTGTGTGGAGAACAAGCGCACTGCCCTCATCCACTAGCCCTACACACTAGACCCCCCCATAGCGGCGGGGTTCCAGCTTTCCATGGAGGACAAAATCATGCACTGAGTGTGTGATCAGTGTACTTTTGTGTGGAGAACGAGCACACTTCCCTCATACACTAGCCCCACCCACTGGACCCCCCCACAGGGGAGGAGGTCCAGTTTTCCATATAGGAAGAAATCACACACTGAGTGCGTGATCAGTGTATTCTTGTTTGGGGAACAAGTGCATTGCCCTCATACACTAGCCCCATGCACTAGAACCCCCCATAGGGGTGGGGGTCCAGTTTTCCATACAGGATGAAATCACGCACTGAGTGCGTGATCAGTGTTCTTTTGTGTGGGGAACGAGCGCACTGCCCTCATCCACTAGCCCTACGCACTGGACCCCCCCATAGCGGCGGAGTTCCAGCTTTCCATGTAGGATAAAATCATGTACTGAGTACGTGACTGGTGTAATTGTGTGTGGGGAACGAGCACACTTCCCTCATACACTAGTCCCACCCACTGGACCCTCCCATAGGGGAGGTGGTCCAGTTCTCCATATAGGACAAAATCATGCACTAAATGCGTGATCAGTGTATTTTTGTATGGGAAACGAGCGCAATGCCCTCATACACTAGCCCCACGCACTCAACCCCCCTTCATAGGTGAGGAGGTCCAGTTTTCCATAAAAGACAAAATCACACACTGAGTGCGTGATCAGTGTACTCTTGTGTGGGGAACGAGCGCATTGCCCTCATACACTAGCCCCATGCACTGGAAACCCCCCATAGGGGAGGGGATCCAGTTCCCATATAAGACGAAATCATGCACTGAGTGTGTGATCACTGTATCTTTGTGTGGGGAATGAGCGCACTGCCCTCATACACTAGCCCTACGCACTGGACCCCCCCATAGGGGTGGGGGTCCAGTTTTCCAGATAGGATGAAATCATGCATTGAGTGCGTGATCAATGTGCTTTTGTGTGGGGAACGAACACACTTCCCTCATACACTAGTCCCACACACAGGACCCCTCCATAGGGGAGGAGGTCCACTTCTCCATTTAGGACAAAATCACGCACCGAGTGCATGATCAGTGTATTTTTGTGTGGGAAATGAGCGCACTGCCCTCATACACTAGCCCCACGCACTGGAACCCCCCAATAGGGGAGGAGGTCCAGATTTCCATAGATGACAAAATCACGCACTGAGTACGTGATCAATGTACTTTTGTGTGGGGAACAAGTGCACTGCCCTCATACTCTAGCACCATGCACTCGACCCCCCCCATAGGGGAGGAGGTCCAGTTTTCCATGTAGGAAAAAATCACGCACTGAGTGCGTGCGCAGTGTACTTTTGAGTGGGGAACAAGCACACTGCCCTCATACACTAGCCCCACGCACTAGACCACCCTATAGGGGTGGGGGTCCACTTTTTCAGATAGGATAGAATCACACACTGAGTGCGTGATCAGTGTACTTTTGTGTGAAGAACGAGCGCACTGCACTCACACACTAGCACCATGCACTAGACCTCCTCATAGGGGTGGGGGTCCAGTTTTCCAGATAGAATGAAATCATGCATTGAGTGCTTGATCAATGTACTCTTGTGTAGGAAACAAGTGAACTTCCTTCATACACTAGCTCCACGCACTTGACCACCCCATAGGGATGGGGGTCCAGTTTTCCATGTAGGATAAGATCACACACTGAGTGCGTGATGAGTGTACTATTGTGTGGAAAACAAGCACACTACACTCATACACTAGCCCCACGCATTGGACTACCCATAGGGGTGGGGGTCAAGCTTTCCATTTAGGACCAAAACACACACGAGATGGGTGCCCAAGAAAACAAGTGCAGAATATAGCCCCCATTAACATACCTCATCAACACAACCACACTGTACCTCCGCTTGGAGTGCTGTGTATTGTACAGGCTTGATGAAAGGAAGCCTACACTGCAGAGAAGATTTTGGCAGAGTTTCTCTTGTCCGAGTGGATGTGAGGGATAGTAAAGAGTGTGTTGGGCTAGCCTATTGTTTCCAAGACAGCCCAACCAAAGAAATCATGGTTCCAAATATAAGCAGGGAGGAGAAAGGAGAGACCACAGAGAAAAAAGAGGGAGAGATGCAAGCATCACCACAGGCGCTCATCAGGCCTAGTGGTGCTTAGTGAGCAGTGGCGGTAGAGCTGAAGGAGCAGACATAGTTAAGATTGCGATGGTCGATGCAGCTGAGAAAGCCAAGCATCGTAACCCAGCAACTGATTCTGTAGAGAAAAAAGATGTAGCGGATAAGGCACACAGACGTGATCGAGGAAGGGGAGGGGGAGGTGCTCAGAGTGAATACATGGATGGAGATGCTGCTGCAATGGCAACAGTAAGTACGGAGGTTGAAGTTGAATTCATTGTAGCCAAAACCAGTGTGCTGATGCTGAGTATTGGTACAAAAACTGGACACAGCAAGGAGGTGCAATGGAAATGGTACATGCATCTACTACCTATCCTGATTCTGTGCTTGCTGGTACATGTGAAATGGGTGTACTAGCATCCAACACAAATGTGAGCAAAGATGCAAGGCCAGCCAATAGAGAAAATGCTACAGAGGCTGTCTCCGATGGTGCTGGTGCAGCAGGGTGGCAGATTTGGCCGGTGCTGCTATACCAATAGGGTGTGATGCAGTGGTGTCCCGGAAAGGATGAGAGGATGGCCAAGCTACATCGGCCCCACCGACATGGAATCATTGAAATTGCTGATGATTCCTAAGGGGATTGGGGGAGCTTACCGGGGTTTGGCGTGGTTGTTGCTTAGGTGGTGTGTGCGTGTGTCTGTACATGAATGAAGACTGTACGATGCTGTACCATACACCTGCCCAATCTTTGCTTCCTCGCAAGCGTAAAAGTCTGATGGGTTGTATTCCTCATCTGAAATGCATGCGGAGTCTGAGTGCAGTGCGCGAGCTGCCAATTTGTCAACTGCTCCCACTCCCATGTGGTAATGGCGTCTTTTTCATGTCCACATTCACCGGGTGCAGTCACGGAGGTAGGCACGGGTTCCATAGCCACTGGTGACTCCAGGTCAGTGGATTTTTCAGGAGCAGCTGAGGGCCAGTGCATGATGTATCTAGAGGGTAGTGACCAGGGCAGTGGGCCTCTGGGGCCAGGTGCCACTGACGTGGCTGGAGGAGCTGTAACGGCTATTATTGCTGCTGCCGCTCTCAACAAGGATTCAGGTCCCTGACCAAACCAGCTTGACCAATGGCTCATTGGTCAAATGACCGTTAAGCCATCTATTAAGGCATCCGCCAATAAGGGGAAAATTTTGACCCGCGTCCGGCTAGCGAAAATAAGTGGTTTCTCATTGTTGCCACTTATCTGGTTTGTATGTACTGAGGACGTTTATTCCCTTGATGTAACCCAAAACAGTTCTTTCCATCCTGTTTGCCTTTGGCTTGGTAGCCTCACAGCCATGTCCCAGCCGTACTTGCTCCTCACTAACTTGTCCTTTAACATCCAATCTCGAGCTCAACCTCCTGCACCTCTTTGGTCCATGACTCTTGCTCCTCCGCTCAGCTCCCACCTCAAGCTCTGCTTGTCGCCCTTCTTGCCTCCAAAATTCTCTCACCATGCTCCTGCATACTCTTCTTTCCATTGTTCCACCTCGACTAGTACGGATAATAAGTTGCATTTCCATCAAACTACTCATGCTCTCACACAACACTTCACTCTCGTCATTCTCTTGTGCTCTTGCACTTACAATTGCTTTTGCTTGCTTCTACCATCTCTGTCTTCTTTCTCAATTCTCTTGACATGGTAGTAGAGACTCAGGCAACATCGCCTTGTGCCTCCTGACCAATGCATCGCTTTGCCACCCTCTCTACTGCCCTCAACCATGTGCACCTCCTCAGCTGCCATCTACCACTACTTCTGCCATCTACGTCATCTTCGTAAGCTCTGTTTCCATCTCCTCATTTTCACCATTGACTAGCAGACCACGTGCTTCCCTCTGCCCATTCATCCGCACGTGGTGGTTCATGTCCTCCTTTCTTCGACGCATCTGCTCGCCTGATTGCCTTCTATAGCTTCATCACTAGCTGACATCAACAGAATTGACTTGTCCACTTCTCAAGCCTCGGCTGCATCTATCCCCGTGACAAGGCCCTGCATCCAAACAAACGCCCGTGGTAATTTCCGGCCTCTTCCATCACCAACAGCCAACAGAAACACTCGATCCACTCTTTGTCGCCACCTTTGACAAAGCTTTCTGCCATGTTCTTCCCTATGCTCCTGTCGGCCTGTATTGCAACCCTCTCTTTTTTTCCTCTGCAGATCCCGCGTTCCTGCTCCTCCTCCTTCTTCGCCCCTGCCAGATTAGTGACTGAGTAGCACGGTTCCCATTCAGATGTTGCCTCCGCCTCCTGTAACACCTTCACCTACTCATCCAGCTCCAGCTACTGTACTCATCCTCTTCTCCTCCACCTTCACTAACCCAATCCCTGCTGTCATCCTTATCTCCTCTTTGCATCCCCTCCCCAAGCCGCCTTGTCGTGCCGCCCTTCTCCTTCAAAACTTCCTCAATCTCTCTGTTTCTCCACAGCAAGTTTAATCTTCTTCATTAGCCCCATCTTCCACATGAACTCCACCTACTTTATTTGGTTCCTCAGCAGACTTCCTCTTTGTAGAGAACTGTCACATCCTCAACTGCCATTCTATTCTTTATCATCAGGATGAACTACTCGCCCTTCATTCTCAGCCGCTTCCTTCTCATCATTTTTCAGCTGCTCTTCATCTTCCTCCGCCTCCTCTTCTTCAAACATCTTCATCATCTTCAGCCTCATCATTCTCATCATCCTCCTCATCATCAATCATGAATCACTGTACGTGGTTTGGCCCCAGTGCCCAATTCATGAATCAGTCATCCTCCTGAATCATCCGCAATTATCTCCTCTGCTCGGCAACAGGATCCACCTGGTTGAACCGCCGTTCTTGTGGTGACCTATGCCCATTCCGTCCCATTGGCAGCGCATGCAGTTCGCCCCTGCACACAGATATCATCAATATCAGCAAACCCCCTTGGCTTCCATCAGCATGTCAGTATCTGTGGCTAGCACCAGGACCTACACAAGCTAGCTGCCAATCTCGCAATGGCCTGCACCCAGGACGGCAGCATATTTCTTGTGGCATGTTGATATCCTACCCTTCCCTTACAGTATGTATACCCTCCATATCAATTCACACATGAGGCCCATCCCTGCAGGAGAAATCATCTTCCTCAGTTATCCTCCATTAAAAAGAGCCCCTGCCATGGATGCCGTTTGCCTTTTTCCTGGTTTGACTATTGGTGAGTGGTTGGATTTCTGATTTGATTGCAGATTTGGACTCCCTGTATTTTTCCATGTGATTTCGAGCTTTCAGTTGCTCAATTTGGTTGAGAATTCAGAAAGTAAGCCCCATCTGAGATTTAGGTGGTAGGTTGGTGGAATCTGGGTTCCGTCATTGGTGACGGGATGATTCCACCACCAGTGGTCCGAGTTCGACTTCAATGAGCTCCAAAGGCACATGGGCCATAAAGGAATGGATGTGGATGGTCTCCTGGACCAGGGTGAGCCTCCTCCCACATTGGAGTGAAAGGAAGGGCGGTTCGACATGCCACCGTCGAGGCGCCTCCCGTCACTCCCGTTTGTGGACATGGTGGACGGCTCCACCATGGGTTGCTTCAACGGCCGTAGCAGGGGCTCTACTGCTCCGTTTTGGGCGTTCTTGGATGCGTTGGAAAGCTCAGATCACAGGATATACGAATATGATGTAATATTACAAAAAAAATGCACCATTAACAATCCTCAGCCTTTCTCAGTTTGCGCAACCTGCATTCTACCAGAATTATGCTCCCTTGGTGTTGTAGCAACCCAAAGCACACACCACCTTTTAGAAGTCTCTTTGCACTAACCAGCTGTGCACACTTGTGGATCAGAGCACGCCAGGAAATCAGACCTGAAAAAGGGTTATGGGCCCATATCCTTGATCTACATGCCAAGACGTTCACAGCTTCCGCAACGCATGGGTGTGTCACTCCGGTTGACTTCGCCATTGCAGTTGAGACTGTCCATTGCAGAAGTTCAACATGGCGCAGAAGAAAAAGTCTTCATCCATCCAAAAGTACATGGGCGGCTAAGGCTTTAGGCTGTGGTAGTGGCATTTTGAGATCTATCTTGCGCACAAGGGACTGTTGGAACTCATGAAGGGCATGGAAGTTCAAGATGCGAGCGCAATGGACGAGGAGAAGATGGCCTTTGCGAGGAAGAACACGGAGGTGCTGATGCTCCTATTGTCAGCAGTGCATGAATCTTAGTGGGGCTACATCCACGGCTGAGACCTGGCAGCTGACACGTGGAAGAAGTTATGCTCCATCCACCAAACAATATCCCTAGCCAACACGATCTTCACAATGAAGCAACTCTTGATGGTGAGGATCAAGGAGGGCAAGGATTTCATTTCCGCCAAGCAACAGATCGAGGCTCTTGCCTCACAATGCAATGATGTGGGGTGGAATATCGACATGAAGATGCAAGCGATGGTACTCCTTATGGCTTTACCCGATAGTTGGAGCCGTCTCATCACCGTGCTGGGAGGTTGGGAGGAGAATAAACTCACCTACGGCGCAAACGCCGAGTACATCCGCATCAACGATTGCAACAGACAACTCTACGTCTACTTTATGAAACGAAAGAGCAATGTGTTGGACCGGCTGAACAAGTATGGCGTAGCGGTGGAGAGGCAGACTGGCCGCAAGGTTAGAGTGCTATGTAGCAACAATGGTGGTAAGCACGAGGGCTGCGGAGGGTGGCTGAAGGAGTAGGGGATTGAGTGGCAACCAACCACTCTATGCACACCACAGTCTAAAGGCATAGCAAAGCGTGCACATCAGACGCTACTCACCATGGCGTGGACAATTCTTGTGGATGCTAAATTGCCACGGAGTCTGTGGGCTGAGGCCGTGAGCACAGCGTGCTACATCTTCAGCCTCACCCCTTTGGCAGTGCTGAAGGGGAAGGGCAGCTGGAAGACGGCGCAGGAGGGATGGAGTGGAACCAAACCAAGCGTGGTGCCCCTGAAGGCGTTTGGGTGCAAGGTGCATGCATTGGTGCAAGCCGCGCAAAGAAAAGACTCCAAACTAGACCCGCGTGAAAAAGTGTACGCGTTCGTCGGGTATGTGAGTGCGCTCAAGGCATACCATCTTTTTGATCCACGGAGGCAAGACATCATCACTAGTCGCGACATCACGTTTGATGAGCAGTCGAGCTACTGCAGCACCAAAACACCATCAAAGCAGCGCACTCTCCAAAGCAAGGGGAGTGGTTTGAACTCCTTGAACGTGAGGAGCCGGCTGCTGCAGAGGTCGATGACGGGTCTTCGGAGAACGACGATGCTGGAGTGCAGCAGGGCAACACACCAGGAGCAGGTGCCACTGGAGTGTAGGAAACAACAGCCGAAGCAGGGGAGCCCTCGACGGAGGACAACGTTGCAGCAGGACAGTACCGGAACCAGCTGGTCGCATCACCAAGGTCGCCGCATTGTAGTCAAAGGCAGCGGAATGTGGCAAAGCGGTACGACGCAAGCACAGGCCATTGGGTTGGTATGGTGCAGTCCATGATGGCAGCCGCAACGGAGCCAACAACCGTGCAAGAGGCACTTGCACGGCCTGGCAGGCAGCAGTAGGGCAAAACAATAGAATGTGAACTTGCGTCCCTTGCTGAGAACGACACTTGGGATCTGGTGGATCAGCCTGAGGGGGTGAAGGTGATCAGCTCTAAGTGGGTGTTTAAGGTGAAGCTTACCAAGGACAGCAAGGTGGACAAGTACAAGGCGCGGCTGGTGGCCAAGGGGTCCGCAGAGTGGAAAGGCGAAAACTATGATGAGACGTGTGCATTCGTTGCCAGGTTCACAAGCATCCGGACAATCCGCGTGGTGGCACCCACAAAGGATATGGAGATCCACCAAATGGATGTCAAGACGGCATTCTTGAACGGTATCATTGACAAGGAGATCTACCTTGAGGTGCCACAGGGGGTGGATGCGCCGGAGGGCAATGTGTGAAAGCCGCTGAAGGCTTTGTACGGGCTAAAACAGGTACCCAGGTGCTGGTACCAGCTAATGGACGGCTACATGGCAAAGATTGGCTTCAAACATTGTGAGTTAGACTACAGCATGTACGTGCAGCACAGCAAGGGACTCCATCAGATTGTTGTACTGTACATGGATGATCTGATCCTGTGCTCATCAGATCTGGCGGCTTTGCAGAAGCTCAAGGAGGAGCTGAGCAGCAAATTCAAGATGACGGACATGGGAGAGCTGGAGTACTACCTTGAGGTGAGCATGACGTGGAACGGAGAGCGTGCATGCTTAAACTGAAGCAGGCCAAGTAGGTGGCCGAGGTCTTGAAGAAGTACCACATGGAGGACTGCAAACCAATGGGTAGTCTTGTCTCCACAAGCTATGAGCTGAGTGCAGCGATGGCGCCGCAAACTAAAGAGGAGAGGGAGGACATGGCGGAGATGGCCTACCAATCTGTGGTGGGTAGCCTGATGTATACCAAAGTGGCGACTCGGCCAGACCTGGCCTACGCGGTGGGTCAGATGAGCAGGTACATGGCCACTACACTAGACAGCGGTGAAGCGCATCCTCCGGTACTTGCAGGCAACGCGGCACACGCCTGAAGTACGATGGACAGGGGAAGTCAGACCCCTTGCGGCTGGTCTGCTACACTGACGCGGACTATGCCAGTGATGTAGACAAGAGGAAGTCCACTTCTGTCTATGTGTTCTTCCTTGCAGGTGCAGCGGTCTGGTGGTGCAGCAGGAAGCAAGACTGCGTCACCACCTTCACAGTGGGTGCTGAGTACATCACTCTGGCCGAGGTGATCAAGGAAGCAATGTGGCTCGGCAGATTGCTCGGGGAGCTGGGCATGCTGTAACAGGAGCCTACGCTGATCCAGGAGAACAAAACTGGCTCCATCTCGCTAACCAACAGCTCAATGTAGCACAGGAGGACGAAGGACATCGACGTCCGCTACCATTACGCGTGCAACAGGGTGGAGAAGGGACTGGTTGTGGTATAGCATTGCAGCACAAAGCACATGCTCGCGGATTGCTTAACCAAGGCGCAACCCCAGGATCGGCACGTCATCAGCCTTGCAGGGCTTGGATTTACAATCTGTGAAGGGCTTGAAGGCGCAGAAGTGGACGAGTGAGAGTGAGCATAAGGCATCAGGCATGCAAGGTGAACAGGGGAGATTGTCAAAAAGTGCCCCTGCCATGGATGCCGTTTTCCATTTTCCTGGTTTGACCACTAGAGAGTGCTTAGATGTCTGATGTGATTGCAGATTTTGACTCCCTGGAAATATCCATGCAATTTTGAGCTTTCAATTGCTCAATTTCGTTGAAAATTCAGAAAGTAAGTCCCATTTGAGATTGAGCTAGCATGTAGGTAGAATCTGGGTTCCGTCATTGGTGACGGGATAATTCCAGCACCAGTGGTCCAAGTTTGACTTCAATGAGCTCCAAAGACACATGGGACATGAAGGTATGGATGTGGATGGTCTCCTGCGTTCAAGATTTGCCCCTGTGCATGCCCGAGTGCGGTGCCAGGAGGTGCCAACGAGCCGCCAGATTGAGGAAATTCCTCGTCATTGAATCTTGCAACTCCATGATTGCTTAGATTCCAAAATGAAGGATTTCCCTTGAAGGCTGACAAGTCGCTGGTGGAATTTGTTTCACCGGAATTGGACTAGTAAGGAGAGAGATATGGGCTCCCAAAGTTGGGGTGTGCGCTGCGGCTCTGGGAGCTAGCTGCGGTTTGACTGCTGGTGAATGATTGACCGGAACGAGTTACAAAATGCCATCTGGGGATTTTGCTCCGGAAGAGTTGCCGAGGCGTCCAGTGGATGATCCGCCAGATTTCAGGAGTACACTTTGTTACTGAGGGACTTAACCCAAATCCTGGCTCAGAGTCCGTAACTCAGTAGTAAAGTTTGTTACTCGATTTTGACTGCAGGTCCGCAAACAGGTTTCAAACCATATCAATCCCCATCACCAAACACGATGATTAACTCATCGGAACAGATCACAAAGGCGTGAGGGGCACCGCCGCTACACGTAGGGACATCTGCGTCTCTGGAATGGTGTTTTGATGGGTCCTTGATGTGTGAGGGTGCCTCGGCGGGCGATGTGGTGCGCCCCGCTGACTGAGCGGCTGGTTTTGGGTGCTACGCTTTGGCTGACATAGCAGGAGCTACGATGATCCAAATTGCATGCGGTTTAGTGTGTTGGAGATCTCATGACTAGCCCTATGAATATCCAGATCATGTCTATGTTCTAAAACTAATGCAAAATCACATTCTTCCCTTTGCAAATCTAACTGCTTCACAATACTCTTCAATTCCCAGAAACATAGTGTGAGACGACCAGAAAGCCCACGCTTACACTCAGAACCACCCGCACAAAGCCAAGCCGTGAGCACAGAAGACTGGTCAGGCCATGGACGAATTGCAACCTAGTTGTTGTCAAAGGGTTATGGGCCCACGACGCTGACCGGTCTACAAATCCCTCACAGCTTTTGCTGCGGGATCTTTGTCAAGGACAACATCGCCGTCAAGCTCTGAGGTCCCGGAGTTGAAGACTGCAAAAATGGCGAAGAAGGAGACATAACCAATCCAGAATTATGCAGGTGGCCCTGGCTACGGGGTACGGAGGTGGCACTTTGAGCTGTACCTTGTGCATAAGGGGCTGTTGGAGGTTCTGAAGGGAACAAAAGTCCTCGACAAAGCGACGGTGACAGAAGCACAGAAGGAGGCCTTTGCAAATAAGAACAGGGAGGCGCTCATGCTGCTAGTGTCCGGGCCGGCCGAGTTGCAGTGGGTCTACTTCCAGGGTCGCAAGGTGGCTGCTGAGACTTGGCAAAAAGTTTGTACCATCCATCAATCCAAGTTGCTCGCAAACAAAATATTTGCAATGATGCGACTTTTGATTGCAAGAATTGAAGAGGGAGATGATTTCATCACTGCCATACAGCAGAACGAGTCGCTTCCCTCATAGTGCAATGACGTGGAGTGGAATATTGACACGCAGCTGCAGGCAACGGCCTTCCTCATGGCCCTTATTGAGAGTTGGAGTCCTCTCATTACAGTCTCGGGAGGATGGGCAGAGGACAAGCTCACCTATGGTGTGGTTACAGAGTACATCTGCAACGAGGCAGAACAACGGAGCTGCGGGGAGTCCTCGGCGTCCTCATCGGTCCTCGTCACCAAAACACGTGGTGGAGAAAGTGGGGCCAAGGGAGGTGGCGGACATGGTGGCGGCAAGAAGGGTGCCAAGAAGGGTGCATGCCGAAACTGCGAAAAGGAGGGCCACTGGGCCTGTGAGTTTACCAAGGAGGCAAAGGCTAGTGGCAAAGATGCCAAAGGCAAGAAGGCTAACTGGCGGTGCGTTGATTTTGGATCGGAGGAGCATACCAAGGTTGAGAAGGTCAGTTTCATTAACTACACTAAGTTCAGCAAATCCATGGTGGTTGCAAACGACAAGGTCAAGCAGGCGGCTGGCCAAAAAGACGTGGATGTGGAGGTGCTGGTTGGTGGTAAGCGGGTGTAGCGTGTCATCAAGGACGTACAGCACGTACCCGGCTTGGCTGACATTCTAAGAGTCAGCCGCCTGATTGACAAGTGGTATGAGGTGCTCATGAGGAGAAGAGGGGCAGTCGTGCGGAAGGACGGTGATGACGAACCCGTGATGGAGGCTAAGCGCAAGGGAGGCCTCTGTTGAATGTTTTTGCCCCTTGTTCGGTGTTGTAGGACGGATCAGGAATGCTCTGCCCCTTGTGGAGGTATGACCCCTAGATCCGTTGTAGTGTGACTCAACTATGCTCTGTCTCTTGTGAGATATGACCTGTGAGTACACCATGTGGATGAGTGGTTACCTTGGCCATTTTGTTGATTTGGCCAAGTGAGAGGTCATGAGGTCGATCCTGGCCCCATGCATATCTTGTTTGCTGTGGAAGCTTCCAAGAAAGAAAGTCCGTAGCTTCTTGGACGCTACATGGTTGGTCTGTCACCTTGACACTAGGATGCTTATGTGTCAAGCCCACAGTGCAAGTCTATTGGTGACGTGGCTGGTTCAGGCCACTTCCCAGGAATGTGCTTTTGAGTTCTAGGACTGGACAGACAGCTATAAAAGGACTTGTCTTGCATGCTGATCAATCAACCCTTGCTTGATGCTCTCTTGCGTATTNACATCAGCCTACATCAGCCTACATCAGCCTACATCTGCTTGCAACGGCCAACGGTAACAGGGGAAGCAGTTTCCTCTTCTCACCAACAGCCTACAGCGGCCTCAAACACAGGTTCATCGGCATCAACAACAGGTGCAGCAGCTGAAGCAGTTGTAGTTGTGGGGATGGCAGGGACAGGGGAACCAGGGAATCATTCGCCCATCCTCAAGTTTGATGGACAGGGGTTTGCACTCTGGAAGTGGCAGTTTGAGATCATCATGGATGACAGAGATCTGCTAGGATATTTTGACGGAAGTATCCTAGCACCAAAGGAGGAGGGTGCTGACCTTGTGGCATGGGTCAAGCTCAACAAGAAGGCTCTCGCCATTCTTGTGTCCTCCATACAACCCTCAGTCCTTTCGCTCATTAGCGGTTGTACAGTGGCACCCGCGGCATACGCCAAACTCAGCAAGGTGTTTCAGTCCTCCTCACTTGCCAACCGTCTCTTCATTCTACAAAACCTCATCAACATGAGGCTTGGTGAAGGGGAGGATGTCTCCGCCTTCATGCAGAAGTTTGAGCCGCTCTTGCAACAAGCCACCGGCATGGGGTGGGACCTGAAATCCGACATGCAGGCCATGATCGTTTTGATGACGCTGCCGGAAAGTTGGGGCCCCATGATAACAGTGATTGGAGGGTGGACTCAAGATCTAGTTTCCTACACCACCGTCTCTGAGTATGTGCGGAATGAAGCTATGCGTCGTAGCAGTAGTGAAGCAAACATGGCTGCCTTTGCCTCACGGAGCAGCGGCACCTTCCGCAATACCTCATCCTCTGGGTACAAGGGAAACAATAGCACTAGCAACAGTGGAAGGGGTGCAAAGCGCCAAGGAAACTGCCACAACTATGGCAAGGCCGGACAATGGGCTCGAGAGTGCCGTGCACCCAAGAGAGAGGGAGAAGACGGGGATGAATGGCGAGGGGGAAATGGTGGGAAGGATCCCACAAGCTTGATGACTGAGTGTGCCTCCAACAAAGGGCGGACGATACTCAGGCCAGGAGCCTATGGCCTTGACTCGGGCACAAACGCGCACACCACTTACGAGAAGAGAGACTTCATCTCTCTTGCTCCGTGTAACAAGAACTTAAGAGTTGCCAACGGCAAGGTTGAGGCAGCTGAGGGGATTGGTGACAAGCTGGTCACAGTGGGTGTCAACGGTGGAGTTTCCGACCTCAAGCTAGAGGGGGTGGTCTACTTGCCCTCCTTTACAGCCAACGTGCTCTCTGTCTCTAAGATAACTGACCATGGCATGACAGTGGTCTTTACAGAGAAGGAAGCAGTGATAGTTCCCACCAAGGACATCAACATTTCCTACTCTTCCAAGAAGGTTGTCGCACACGTTCCTCACGTTGATGGACTCTACGTCTTGCAGACCAAAACGACAACTTCAACGGCTGAATCTTTGGCCGAGAGTGATGATGAGGAGAGCAGCGATGCAGACTCAGATGAGGAAGGACATGTTGGAGCAGCAGAAGCAGTGGAAGCAGATGATTCGGCAACAAAACCGCAAGCAAATGCAGCCACTCGGGCTGTTCATTCTAACCTGTGCACATCCTCCAAGAACCTGTGGCATAGGCGCTTTGGACACGTGGCTCATCGCACATTGGAGCTCATGGGAAAGCAGGAGCTAGTGCGTGGGATGGAGCTAGGTGATGAGGTGGAGGGAGCGGAGATCATGTGTGAGCCATGCCTTCAAGGCAAGGCAAAAAAGAAACCCTTCAAGCGCAATGGAACGCGTGCTCTCGCACCTCTTGATCTTGTCCACTCTGACGTATGTGGTCCCTTTCGCATACCATCAAATGGAGGCAGCCGATACTTCCTCACATGCATCGACGACAACAGCCGCAAAGTCTGGATACACTTTCTCAAAAAGAAAAGTGAGGTGAAGGAGAATCTACATGCCTTTGTCGCTATGGTTGAGCGACAGAGTGGAAAGAAGGTGAAGGCATTCAGGACGGAAAATGGGGGAGAGTACAAAGCTTGCAGGGAGTGGCTCAAGACACAGGGCATTGAACACCAGAAAACTACGCCCTACTCACCTCAAAGCAACGGCGTAGCAGAGAGGATGAACCAGACGCTCCTAGGCATGACAAGGTGCATGCTCTTTGACGCCAAGCTTCCTCCTAGGTTCTGGGCTGAAGCAGCACGTACGGCTACATACCTTGTGAACCTCACACCTGCAGCAGCACTGCGAAGGAGAGGCAAGAAGAAGCAGACACAGCAGTTGAAGACGCCTCAAGAAGCATGGTCAGGCAGGAAGCCAGACGCCTCCCATCTCAAGGTGTTCGGTTGCACCGGGTTTGCCAAGGTCCAGGCTGGTGAGGGCCCTGGAAAGCTCGATGCAAGAGCACGAAAGTGTATTTTCATCGGTTACGACACCGCCCACAAAGCCTATCAACTGTGGGACCAAGGAGCCAAGAAGGTCATCCGCAGCAAAGACGTGGATCTCCACAAAATGTCTCTGAGTAAGGGAGAGCATCTCGAACTCGAGAACACTCCAGAACAGGGAGAGTGGCTCACTATCCTAGAAGAGGGAGACGAAGCACCAGCACAATGGCATGGGATAGGTGCTGCAACACGGAGAGGAGCTCGTGAAGATGACTCGGAGGAATCAGACTCTGATTCCGACGTATCCGATCCTCCGGAACATGAGGATGATGCCTCTCCCATCATCAACGACAAACCAGACCTCCAGCCTCTACATCAACAGCACCAGCCAGCAGGTTCAAGGAGCAGTTCACGCCTCAAAGTACCTCGGCAGCATTACGACGCAGATAGGGGTGAATGGACAGGCTTCAACTATTCATTCTTGGTTCAAGAGGAGCCAACGTCTGTCGCAGAGGCACTCACTCGGCCTGACAAAGCAGAGTGGGACGAAGCAATTCGCAGTGAACTCAGCTCCATTGAAGAGAATGGGACCTGGGTGCTGGTGGACAGACCTGCCGGGGCTCACGTTGTGGGGTCCAAGTGGGTGCTGAAAGTAAAAAGGAAACAGGATGGCAAGATAGACAAGTACAAGGCACGGGTGGTAGCAAAGGGGTTCTCCCAACGGCCTGGCGCAGAGTACGATGAGACCTTTGCCCCAGTTGTGACGTTTGCCTCCATCCGGTCAATGCTCGCCATTGCTGCTGCCGAGAACATGGAGGTCCACCAGATGGATGTCAAGACAGCCTTCCTTTACGGCAAACTTGACAAGGAGGTATTGATGGAGGTTCCGGAGGGGGTTGATGCTCCTCAGGGCAAGGTGTGTAGATTGGTGAAGGCACTCTATGGGCTAAAACAAGCGCCAAGACTTTGGTACCAGGAGATGGACACCTTCATGGCCAAGGAGTCCTTCATGCACTGCGACAATGACCCTAGCATGTACGTGCATGAGAGTGACAAAGGGACTATGTTGGTCGCCTTGTACGTTGATGACCTGATTCTATGCTCCTCTTCAACGCAGCTGCTAGACGATCTCAAGGGGCAGCTGAGTAGCAGATTCAAGATGANGACTTTGGTACCAGGAGATGGACACCTTCATGGCCAAGGAGTCCTTCATGCACTGCGACAATGACCCTAGCATGTACGTGCATGAGAGTGACAAAGGGACGATGTTGGTCGCCTTGTACGTTGATGACCTGATTCTATGCTCCTCTTCAACGCAGCTGCTAGACGATCTCAAGGGGCAGCTGAGTAGCAGATTCAAGATGAAGGACATGGGTCCTCTTGACTTCTATCTTGGAATTACAATCAAGCGCGACAGAGCAGCAGGTACCATCAGCCTGAACCAGACAAAATACATCGACTCCATCCTCAAACGATACGACATGGCAGATTGCAAACCTGCCAGCACACCCATGAGCTCGGAGTGCAAACTCTCCACCTCCATATCCCCATCCAACGAAGCGGAGAAAACTGACATGCTGGGCATCCCATATCAGTCTGCAGTGGGCAGTCTGATGTATGCCATGGTTGCCACCCGACCAGATATAGCCCATGCTGTTGGGCAGGTGAGCCGGTTTGAGGCCAATCCCGGTCCACTTCACTGGCAGGCCGTGAAGCGCATCATGCGCTACCTTCAGGGGACGCGGCACGTGGGGCTCCAGTTTGGAGGCATCGCTGGATCCGCATCACTCCGTCTCATGTGCTACACTGATGCTGATTGGGGAGGGAATATCGATGACAGAAAATCTACCTCCGGGTTTGTGTGTATGTTGAATGGAGGTGCAGTCAGTTGGGCAAGTCGCAAGCAGGAATGTGTCTCTTTGTCAACAGCTGAAGCTGAGTACATCGCCTTGGCTGAGGTGTGTAAAGAGATGCAGTGGCTACGAAGCTTGCTATCNGAGTATGTCGGCACCAAGCTGAACCGGGCTGACATGCTTACAAAGCCACTGGACAAGGATCTCCACCAGGCGGGCAGGCAAGGTGTCGGCATGGTCAACGCAAGTGATGACGAATGATGATGGTCACTGACGCAAGGTACAAGGGAGAGATTTGTTGAATGTTTTTGCCCCTTGTTCAGTGTTGTAGGACGGATCACGAATGCTCTGCCCCTTGTGGAGGTATGACCCCTAGATCCGTTGTAGTGTGACTCAAGTATGCTCTGTCTCTTGTGAGATATGACCTGTGAGTACACCATGTGGGTGAGTGGTTACCTTGGCCATGTTGTTGATTTGGCCAAGTGAGAGGTCATGAGGTCGATCGTGGCCCCATGCATATCTTTTTTGCTGTGGAAGCTTCCAAGAAAGAAAGTCCGTAGCTTCTTGGACGCTACATGGTTGGTCTGTCACCTTGACACTAGGATGCTTATGTGTCAAGCACATAGTGGAAGTCTTTTGGTGACGTGGCTGGTTTAGGCCACTTCCCAGGAATGTGCTTTTGAGTTCTAGGACTGGACAGACAGCTATAAAAGGACTTGTCTGGCATGCTGATCAATCAACCCTTGCTTGATGCTCTCTTGCGTATTGACGACTTGAGCTCTTCTTGAGATGTAATGCTAAGGCGTTAGTACTCTTGAAGGTGAAGTGTATGCCTGATTAAGTTTGGGGTGCATGACACATGTCAACAAAGGAAGAAGGCCTAAAAACCTTTGTGAGCTTTTCGGTTTTGCGGCTTCTCTGCCAGAGGTGGTTAGCTCAGTAGCTAATAGCCTCTACATTGTGGAGACCAAGGTGATCTCTGCAACGACAGACTGAGGAGACTTGCAGGAATGCATCGTCAACCTGGCCAAAGGAGGGGGAGCTGATCTAGAGCTATGGCATCAACAATTGGGGCATTCCTCACCCGCAGTTGTGAAGGAGATGGCAAAGCACGAGCTGGTACCTGGCCTCGTCACTGACGGTGCAGAAAAGGCGGCAGTTGCAGGAACGCACAAAACGTATGAGCCTTGCATTTCGGACAAGGCGCGGCGCAAACCGTTCAACAAGAACATGAATCGCGCCTTGTACTTGCTCGAGGTCATGCACAGCGATGTGTATGGAGCATTCAAGACGGTGTCAAAAGAGCGGCACACGTGACGTTGTCACCTTCATAGATGACTACAGCAAAAAACTTCACGTGTACTTCATAAAGTGGAAAGGCGAGGTCCTGGACTGGTTAGAGGAGTATGTCGCCGCGGTGGAGAGGCAGATTGACCGGAACTTCAGAGCACTACGTAGTGACAACGACGGAGAGTGCGCGAGCTGTAGCGGGTGGTGGCATGAAATGAGAACAAACTACGCTGTATGCACCTCAGTCAAATGGCGTGGCAAAGCGGGCGAACCGGACGCTGCTGGACATAGTAAGGACCATGTTGGTACATGCAAAACTGCTGCAAAGCTTCTGGGTAGAAGCTGTGTGTATGGCAAGCTACACTATCAACCTCACTCCTACAACGGTGCTGAAGGGGAAGAGCAACTAGAAGACACCGCAGGAGGTTTGGAGCGGAAGCCAAGTGTGGCACACTTGAAAGTGTTCGGGTGCAAGGCGCACACGATGGTGCAGGTTACGCAGAGACGCGATAGCAAGCTGGAGTCGCGTGCAAAGTCATATCTCTTCCTTGGCTATGAGAGCGTACATAAGGCGTACAAGCTCTATGACATGCGGAAGGAGGAGATAATGCACAGCCAAGACGTCGAGTTTGACAAGCAGCAGAGCTACATCAGCCGTTATGACGTGGGCGTGGTAGACTCTACAGATGTGGGAATGGTTCCAGCTTTTTGACTACGAGAAGGAGCCGGCGGACGCCAAAGTTGAGGATGCGGCATCGGAGCACAAAGGTGCACCAGTGGTGGCAGCCAAAGTGGAGGACTCGGATGATGATCAAGCTGATGAGGAGATCCACCAGAAGGATCCGGCAGATGAGTCACTAAGGGTGCCAAGGCGTGCACTCCCCGCAGAGTGTGCATCGGGCATTGGTAGAAAATCCACCAGACATGTAGGTTGTTTGGGAGATGTTTTGCAAGAGCGAGAGAGATCCTTGGGGAGCCGTTGGGTTGATGATTCACTGGAGCGTGCTGAGTCGGAGGGATTGCAGCAGAGTGACGATGTGCCACCAAAACTATTGCACTGTAGCGGGAGTAAAAAAGAAGGGAAACGCTTCAACGCAAGCACCGTTCGATGGATCGGCATGATGCGATGCATGCTGGCTGCATCAACAGAGCCGATTACTGTGCAAGAGGCGCTTGCACGACCCGAAGGGGGTCAATGGAACACAGTCATAAAATCAGAGCTGGCATCCATCAAGGACAACGAAACGTGGGAGCTGGTTGACAGGCCAAAAGATGCCAAGGTCATCGGCTCAAAGTGGGTCTTTGAGACCAAGTTGACAAGGGAAGATGTGGTTGACAAATACAAGGCACGACTGGTGGCCAAGGGATATGCACAGCGTAAAGGCGAGCACTATGATGAGTCATTTGCACCCGTTGCCAAGTTCACAAGCATCCGGGCAATCCTTGCCTTGGTGGCCGCAAAGGACATGGAGCTCCACCAAATGGACGTAAAGACGGTCTTCCTTAGCAGCATCATAGACAAACAGATCGACATGGAGGTGCCAGAGGGGGTGGAGGCACCGGAGGGCAAGGTATTTAAGCTGCGAAAGTCCTTGTATGCGCTAAATCAATCGCCGAGATGCTGGTACCAACAGATGGACAGCTTAATGGCACAACTCGGGTTCAAGCGCTGTGAGGCTGATCACAGTGTGTACGTGCGATGCAACAAACATCTCCATTAGATTGTTGCAATCTATGTGGGCAATCTGATATTCTGCTCAACGGATCTGCAGAGCCTACAGTAGCTGAAAGAGCATCTGAGCAACAGATTCCAGATGGCGGATATGGGGGAGCTGGAGCACTACCTCGGGGTGAGCATCACGCAAAACCAGAGGGCGCGCACGCTTGAGCTAGGGCAGGCAAAACATGTGGCCAAGGTGCTGAAGTGATATGGCATGGAATAATGCAAACAAGTTGGCGGTCCAGTCTTCACCACCTGTGAACTGAGTGCGGCAATGGCGCCGAAAAAAAAATAAGAGCGCGAGGATACGGCAGGAGTGTCCTACCAATCGGCGGTGGGTAGCCTCATGTATGCCATGGTGGCAACTCAATCGGACCTGGCTTACGTGGTGGGCCAAGTGAGCAGGTACATGGCCGATCGAAGGGCACTACACTCGCAGACGGTCAAGCGGATCCTCCGACACCTGCAGGCAACATGGCATGCGCACTTGAGGTTCGACGGCAAGGGGCGGGCGAACCCATTGCGTCTAGTCTGCTACATGAATGCAGACTACGCTGCTGATGTGGAAAAGCCAAAGTCTACATCCAGCTTTGGTTATTCCTTGCTGGTGCAGTGGTCTCGTAGTGTAGCAGGAAGCCAGACTGTGTCCCCACCTCCACAGTGGATGTAGAGTACATCACGCTGGCCGAGGCAGTCAAGGAGGTGGTGTGGCTTTGTAGGTTTCTAGGGGAGCTAGGCGTGCCATAGCAGGAGCCTACGGTGGTGCATGAGGACAACACTAGCTCAATGTCGCTGACCAGCAACCCGACATAGCACCGGAGGACGAAGCACATCGACGTGCGTTATCACCATGCACGGGACATGGTTAAAAAGGGGCAGGTGGTGCTGCAACACTGCAGCACGCACAACATGCTTGCGGATTGCTTGACCAAAACGCAACCCGTGGACCGGCACGCATTGAGCGTGGCCGGGCTTGGGATGACCAGCCATGATGGGCTGGAAGGCGCAGCGGAAGTTGAGTGAGAGAAAGTAGGAGCAGCGGGCATGGCAGGTGCAAGGGGGAGAATGCTGAAGATTTGCCCCATCTGCATGCCCGAGTGTAGCGCCGAAAGACGCCCACAAGGCGTCAAAGTGAGGAAATTCCTCGTCGTTGGATGCGGTGACTCAAGGATTGCTTGGATTCTAAAATGGACCCCTAAAGCTGACAAGTTGCTTAATCTGGTGGAAGTTGTTTCACCAAAATCAGACTAGTAATGAACGAGATATGAGCTTCCAAAGTTGGGGTGTGCGCGACGGCTCTTTGAGCTTGCCGCTGTTCGACTGCCTGTAAACAATTGACCTGAACGAGTAACAAAATGTCATCTGGGGATTTTGCTCCGGAAGAGGTGCCAAGGCGTCCGGTGGATGATCCACTGGATTTTAGGAATGCAGTTTGTTGCCGAGGGACGTAGCCAAAATCCTGGCTCGGAGTCCAAAACGCAAGAGTACAGTTTGTTGGTGGGGGACTTGGTCAAAATTCTGACTGCAGGTCCGCAAACAGGTTTCGAACGACATCAATCCCCATCACCAAACACGATGATTAACTCATCGAAACAGACCCCAAAGGGGTCTGTTTTTGAAAGGGACACCACCGCAACACGTAGGGACATCTGTACCTCCGGAATGGCGTTTTGATGGGTCTTTGATATGTAAGGGCGCCTCGGCAGGCGACGTGGTGCGCGCCGCCAACTGAGCGGCTGGTTTGGGGTACTGCGCTTCGGCTGAAGTAGCGGGAGGTACAGTGATCCAGATTGTGGGTGGTTTGGTGCGTTGGAGAGCTCATGACTAGCCCTACAAATGTTTAAATGATATTCATGTTCAAAAACCAATGAAAATAGTTTCGTTCCCTTCGCAAAAGTGACTGTCTCACAACACTATTCATCTCCCAGAAACGTAGCATGAGGCGACCAGAAAGCTCATGCTTAGACTCAAAACCACCCGCACAAAACCAAGCTGTGAGCACAGAAGACAGGTCAGGCCACGTCAGAACTGCACCCGAGTTTCTTTCATCCTGGACCAGAGCAAACCGCATCCCACGTTGGAATGACAGGAAGGGCGCTTCGACAGGCCACTCTCAAAGCACCTCCTGTCACTCCCGTTCGTGGGCATGGTGGGCGGCTCCACCATGAGTTGCTTCAACGACCAAAGCAGGGGCTCTACTGCTCTGTTTTAGGTGTGATTTGATGCATTGGAAAGCTCAGATCACCGGCTATAAGAACCGGATGTAATCTAACCAAAAATAACTAACCATTAACATTCCTCAGCTTTTTACAGTTTCCGCAACCTGCATTCTGCCAGAGTTCTCCTCCCTTTTGGAAGTCTCTTTGCACTAAGCAGCTGTGCACACTTGTGGTGGATCAGAGCATGCCAGGACACCATACCTTACATCCTCCACTGTTATCTGTGTCTCTTCTCGTCCAATGGATTCACTCGGTCGGACCGCGAATCTCAGGGCGACCCGCGCCCAAGCTGTCTCACCGTTTGAACATAAGACTATTCTCATCATCATCAAACCCCGATGCGTAGCAACTGTCTGTAGTCATCAACAATCACCTTCCCTGCTTGGCGAACGGATTCACCCGGTCGACCCACCAGCTTTTGCGGCAACTTGCGTCCAAGCCATCCTCATGCACGGGACTTGCTTTTCATCCTAACATATCCTCCATCTCCACATAAACATCATCCTCTTGACCACTTCTTCAGCTGGTGAAAGAAGACAGCCCCTCAGAAACTATTGCCTCAGAGCATTGGACACCACCCATCCTACTCGCTGGTCTCGAGCCAATGGGGGGCACAAGCCGTCAATTTTCTGAGTTACAGCTGAAGACCACCACTCCTTCACCTCATCCCCATCACACATGACACAAATGAGCAGCTGTGGCAGAGCTACCATTGTGAGTGGAATCTTTTACACCTGCACTCCGCACCCTCCCCTCACCTGCATGTACAGGATGGACCCAATCGCAACAAGGGAACCCAGAGAAGAGGAATACAATCCATAGAGAAGAAACAGTCCTGCAAGTGTCAATGATCCTATCAATGTTGATGCCATCCCTGGCACAATGACTAAGGGACTACTTATCCTTATTCTCTACTCAGATGGCTCCATCAACATGAGGACCTGGGAAATGGGGATCTCTCAGAAGTTCGGACTGGTATACATAAAAGGGCTTCCTTTCATCTATGTCCTTCATCACTACTAAGTCTACAGAGGCCTTCATCCATCCCCAACTACTGTCTTCACTCAGGTGTCTAATGAAGTTATCACTTATGTACAGAGATTCCTGTGCTGTCTAGTTGAACCAGCCTTCCTCCCTGTCATTACCATGAGGACCTCTGAACTCACCATCCTGTGGAGTGCTCTTCTATGTTCATGTCTCTGCAAGCCTCTATCATGATCAATCGCTGTACCACTGTTCCTTGAACAACGCTATGACACTACTGATCCGACTCTCAGTGACACCATGAGTATTGAAAGCAAAGGCAACGCACACTCCATGACCAACAGTGACTAAAAGCACTGACCTGGGAATAGCAACGGAAGTCATCCGGGAGTATAGAAACAGGTTTATTTGCTTTTTAGGGCTGGGTGGACTGTCAGAATTTTGCAACCAAAAGTCTCCGACAATCCATCCCTCAGAAACCTAGTTGAGCTGTAGATAAGGCTTCAGGTCCCTGACCAAACCATGTTGACCAAAGGCTCATTGATCAAATGACCGTTAAGCCACCTGTCAAGGCATCCCCTAACAATGTGACACCTGTCATCAGCGTTTGGTTAGTAGAAAGAAGCTGTTCCTCTTTGTTACCACTGATCTATTTTTATATTCTGAGTATGTTTATTCCCTCAAAGTAACCCATAAATGTTCTTTCCATCCTGTTTGCCTTGGAGGTACAGTTACTTGAAGGACTTTTAAACACTAGGTGAAGCATGTATAGTGTTCTTGTGTACACTAGGAAGCTTCCGTGCAAGCTACTCCTTACAATATTTATTGTAGTGAATTAATGAATGGTAGTTTGGCAGAGGAGGAAGGGGGGAAGGTTGAAAGTGTATGTGGGGACCTCAAGTGGAGGTGTATGGTTGGATATGTGAGTTGTGTATTAATGTATGCATTTTTGTATATTCCTTTATGTGATGTGATCAGTGGTGGTTGGGAGGAGGAGGTTTGGGATGGGAAGTATATGTGCGGAGTGTAAGTGGATGTGTATGGTTGGATGTGTAGGTTGTGTATAGTAATGTGTACTTGTGTATGTGAGTTTCAAAAATGTGTTTGAGATTGGTTGGAGGTTGTTGGGTGGAGGGAGGGAGGGGGGTACGGGGGTAAGAAGTGTGTGTAGGGAATGTAAGTGGATCTGTATGGCTGGATGGATGGGATTTTTCTAGAAATTTGTACTTGTGTCTATTGGTTTGAGTGCAGTTTTTGAGATTGTTTGGTGGTTATTGGGTGAGGAAGGGGGGAAAGGGAGTGGGGGTGAAAAGTGCATGTGGAGAGTGGAATTGGACGTGTACATTGTGTAGAAATGTACACCTGTGTATGATGATTTGGAGTGATTTGGTCAGTAGTGGTTGAAAGTGTATATGGGGATTGCATATCGAGGGGGATGGCTAGATAGGTGGGTTGTGTGCACAGATATGAACTTGTGCATGTTTCTAGTGGTGGCTGGGAGGAGGAGGTTTGGGGTGGAAATTGTATGTGGGGTGTATAATTGGATGTGTATGGCTGGATGTGTAGGTTGCGTGTGGAAAATGGATGTTTGGTTCGTGGTCGTTGGGGTGGGAGAAGAGGGGGATGTGGGGGTACAAATTGTACGTGGAGACTATACCTGGAGGTGTATCAATGGGTGTATAAGATGTGTGTAGAAATTTGTACTTGTGTACATTGGTCTGAGTGTTGTGTTTGAGATTTTGTTGGTGGTGATTGGGTGAGGAAGGGGGGAAGGGGGTGGGGGGGGGGGGGGGGGGGGAAAANATGTGTGTAGAAATTTGTACTTGTGTACATTGGTCTGAGTGTTGTGTTTGAGATTTTGTTGGTGGTGATTGGGTGAGGAAGGGGGGAAGGGGGTGGGGGGGGGGGAGGGGGTGGAAAATGCACGTGGGGAGTGTAAGTGGAGGTGTATTGCTGGGTGTACGAGATGTGTGTAGGATTTTGGACTTGTGTGTACTGGTTTGAGTGCTGTGTTTGGGATTTTCTGGTGGTGATTGGGAATACCATAGTTCTACTCAGGTGTAAGTGTATATGGGGAGTGCATGAGGAGATGTGTGAATTGGTTAGTGTGCTGAGAGTTAAAACACAATCTTGTGTATGATACTGTGCGCGTAACATAAGACTTAGGTGGGATTGCAAATTGACACGTGATCTTGTACATTGCAACTGAATGAACAGATGTAAACTACAATGAGTGTATTTTTGGTGCAGGTGTGTACTAGTGTTCAACTATATACACTTAGAAAATATCCATTACGACCACTCAACTTGAATGTATGCACAATTCCATAGTTAAAACGTTCCCCAAAATAAAGATAAACAATAACATGAGACAGTTCTACATCCATTTGGAACTTTCCCGGACAGAAATGTGCTACTCTGGACATCTCTGGTGACAGATAAGGCATATTACTATACTGAAACACAATGATGGTTAGAGATGCATTTTGTGAAGCTATTGTATATTCGTACTTCAAGTTTTCTGGAGTCAACAGAGAGTCACCACTCATCTTTTCACCTGTTTAAAGGGAATTTCGTAACACACTTGGTCAGCAGTCAAGAACAAAATCTGCCGCTCAAGTGGAGCTGAAGAAATCAAGCCTGTCTCTCGACTGACAGGCTGGATGCCTAAGCTATTTGTACATGTGCCAATGTAAAAGCGAACTGCAGTAAACTGCCAACCTCAGCCGGTGGTGAAGCGGACACTGGAGTCGCCGGGCTTTGCCGCCGAAGCCTGACTACTCAGGTGTCAGGCTTCACCGCCGGCCGAGGTCGGTTGTCGACGAGACCTCGGCAGTTCGTGGTTCACCATCGATCCACGTTCAATGAAAGAATGAATAGAAAATTGAATGCTAGATATGACTATCGCGTGGTCATCCACCATTGATGTACCTAATTGGATGGTAAACGGGCATCATATTGACTAGTGCACTTGTGTAGATTTTGCTATTTCTCATGCTCTGCTTGTCTTCCACTTCCACAAACACTTGCCACGTAAAGTTCTCTGCTTGAAGG
>SZWC01004972.1:79433-90189 GCA_023375785.1 Penium margaritaceum
TGGAGGCAACTGGTTCCAAGGATGGCAAAATCTGGTCAGAGAGTGAGGCAATAGTTTTGGCCTCAATTGGATGGGAATTAACACTTGATCAAGGCTCACAAGCAGTGGCATTTTATAGCCACTGATCTAAGCTTTCCAGAACACCAAAGCATGCCAGATTTGGAGCTTCCTAGCAGATTCTATGGCTTCTAGAGTGCTCCTTGGTAGGCTGTCCTTTTCCCACCTAGGAAGGCATCCCTTCCCTCCTCTAGAAGCTTCTGCCCCTTCCTAGATTCCTCAGCTTGCTTCTAGTAGGAGGGAAGGTGTCCAGAAGACCAAGACACCTCTAGATGCCTTGTAGGACAAGTCACCCCTTCTAGAAGGTGTGTCACCTTCCTGGACCCTCACCTGGCCTTCTAGAAACTTAAAGAGGAACTCTAGAGGTTGAGCTAGCTTCCTGGCATCTATTTTCCACCTCCCTTGAGGCAGGGCAGAATTTCATCTTGTGGGACTTGAACCCGGGCCCCTGCCTCTAGAGGTGGACACCATTAACCACTAAGCCACTAAGGCTTGTCTTTTTGGTGTTCCTTTTTTGGAGTCACTCCTGCCATGGTGAGGAGCATCATTTCAACATGCAGCTGCAGTCACAGGTGCAGCAGCAAGCCTGCTGCAGTAGCTACTTACTCTGCACCTTCAGCTGCTGCAGCCATAGCCAGATTGGCTGCACCAACAGTGTTCTTATGGCAGCCACCTCCATCGCCCTATCGGGTGTTATGTCTAATGGGCCTGTTTCAGTCTCTGTAGTGACAACCGCCTTTTCTGCCTCCAGCAACTGTTTCAACCACATAGCAGTGGCCTCATCAGCAGCGTTCTTGCCACATCTATGTGGCAAGAAAGGGATGAGGCCATTGCCCCCTCTGGGCGTCTTGTCTGAAGGGACTGCCTTGATCCCAAGCATTACCACAGCATTTCCACAGCAGCATTGCCGCCACTTTCGCCACCCTACCCTAGTATCATCCCTAGAGTCCTTTCTGGTCTACCCCCCCTTGGATGAATAGCAGGTGGAAGTGAACAAAGAGTACTTGGCTCGCTACAAGGAGAAATTGTTGCGTAATCAGCTGTGGGAGAGCAGGCACGAATGCCATCTGTACGTGCTCAGCAAGTACGACTCAGACAATGCCGCTGCCGAGTATGAGCGTCAACAGTAGAAAATCGACCAAGAAGTGCAAACCGTTGATGACACTCCTGCAGGTGCGGTTGACAACATTCCGACCACCACACCAATGCGCAGACCATCAATCCCTTTCTCTATTCCTCCAGTTGGTGGGATGCAGAAACAGTAGTAACGTGGCTCACAGTCTCAGCAGTCGCAGTCGCAGTCACAGCCACTGCCGCAGCATCACCAGCCACAGCAGTTAGCAGCCAGCAGCCAGCAACGCAGTCGCAACATCAGCCAAAGCCTGCATTCTCAGGCCCGGCACAAAAGAACTCCTTGATGCGTGAGGGCTTGGCAGCAGAAAAAGTTGTTAGCCTTTCTTATGCCATCGTTGACACTCCTGCTGCTGCTACCACCACATTTGCTGCCACCGTCCATGTTTCTCGTGCCCCTGCTTCCACTTTTGGTGGTTGCGCTAAAGACAAAATTTCCCAAGCCTCCTCCAACAGTGGCCCTTTGGTGTGATAAGATATGAATGTTGTCGCTCGGCAGTAACAGGTGCAGTTGTTGTATCTGCTGCTTCTGCAGCTACATCAGCCTCATCTGCTGTCTAATGTAACAGAGCAACCACTCTCTCCTCTGTCGTCTTCACCACAGCTTCCACCTCTCCCACCACTGCTCAGATCTACACCCTTACCTCTGCTTGTGAAGCTGCAGCAGCCGTCTTCACAACTGTATTGAACTGCTTCTCGTGCCGCTTGGTCTTTGCCACGTCGTGGATATTTTCTCTTGCCGCCTCTTCTACAGCTTTGCTCCCATCCCTTTTTGTACTTCTCCCACGTCCTCCGGGTGGTAAGCACTCTGCTTGAAACATTCTCTCATCTTCCGTGTGGAGTGTTGCCTTCCATTTAGTAGCCTCATTAACAGACTTGGACACCTCTACTCAAACGCCAGCTCTCCATACCCCTTATCATGCTCACTTGGGCAAGGAAAACACAGAAAGAATTTCTGGAGCATTTATTGATGTGCCCTCTTGTGATCCTGAATCATGCCTGAAAATGAAGCTGCTAACGCAGAGCTCCACAAGCAGTTGCGACAATTCTTTCTAGCCCCAGAGTCTTACAAGAATCACCAGCAGGATGCTAATGCCACAAAGGAAGAGCTGGCCAAGGCTTTTGCCGAGATTCTGATGGAATGCTTTGCTGAGTGTGCTCCTCCTACTGCTGTTTTTGCTGCTGTTCATATCATTGCAGCCAATAACTCCTCTTCCACTGAGCAGACTAATTCTTCACAGATACCTCCCACTTCTGCTGGCCTTCAGTCAACTGCTATTGCGACCCTTGCTTAAACGCTCTTACCTTTCCCATATCAGTGTGAATTTGAGGCATTTCAACCTCACTTGAGTATACAGCTCACCTTCTCCTCCCAGAAAGTGCCCTTAAGCGCATTGGCTTAGGGTGAGTACCTTCTGCATCACTGTTTCCCTTCAGACCCTTTTGGCTGCTACTCCCTTTGTTCCACTCAGTCTGCACATCCCTTTTGTACCCCCATCCATTCTAGGCTAGAAAATCTCCATGATGGGATTGAATTTTACAATGCTGACAATGGACAACTCACTCTTGTGAACCTTGTTGGCACCTACGACTTCATTTGCCACGGCAACACCATTAGAGACAATGTTGCACTGAGTGCACTGACCGTGCAGTTGAAACAGAATCACATGCATGTAGATGAGACATTTGATGAGTGCAGGGCTCACAGCCTGAACTTGCTTCATGACCTTGGTAAGGCTTGATAGATATGAGGGTCCCAGAAAATGACAACAGTACGTTGCTCGATAAAAATAATCTGGCATGACAGTTGCATAGAGGATGTTTGACAGGGTCCAACGCACTTTACGGAACTCAATTCGGAGTCCGTTTGAGTGAGATATGGATTTATGAAGTTTGGAGATCATGGGTCGGCTTAAAGTGACGACCTGAGCACTTTCAGCTCAAAAGGCGGCAGAATTACTGACCAGGATGGATAAGAGCAGCATTCAAGGAGGAAAGCCTGCTAGAGGACCTCCAGGAGACTTGAAGGAAGGAGAATTCCACAAGGTGACAAGGTGACTGCCGCTCATCCCGCTAGGCTAGGAGAGTGTGCTAGAGGGTAAATTTTGACAGAGTGTATCTCAGTGCTCCCTTGGCCAAAGGACGGATAAAAAGGCTTGTTAGAAACCTGTGATAGTTTCATCTTGTACTCAAGATTCAATTTAGACATTCGTGTTCTCTGCAGACCTACACTTGATTATGTAATTTCTGTCTGTGCAACCTGCAACTCCCTCCCACACACAGTTGGTCCTGCCTAGGCGGCTCTTGGTGAGCCTGATCGCCTCCCTGAGGGCTGCCCCAGTTTCTATCAAGACTACGCCTGGAAAACTCTCTACCCACCTTTCCATCATCACAGGTCTCATTCATGAGTTCTTCAACCATTTCCTCCACTTCACTGTTGTTGAACTTGAGCACCTTGCTGCCAAGCCCATTTCTGCCACTACACTACCTAGTGTTCGTCAATGCGCCGGATAGCAACGGTCTAGAAAACGGGTCCTCACATGGGAGGCCGCCAACCGCTCTTGGTATTGCAACCAAGATAACATATCACCCTCGAACGAGGGATCCACAATTTAGGTTTGTTTGGTTTGCAACCTCACGAAGTGCGCATGTTGTCTTTAGTGTCTACCTTTAGTTGGACACTCTGTGAGGATTCTCAAAGGTAAGAACTGTAAATGGATGCACGCAAGGTACGTGCTTTTATAATTGAAGAGCTTTGCTAAAGCTTCTGCTTGTAGTGGCTCCACTGGAGCCAACCTCAACCTACAGTCTTACTTGACGCATCCTTAGACCGCCAAGTGTCATCCTCAAGGCCGGCTCTAGTAAGCTTCCTAGAAGCTTCCTGTCCCAGTTTTGGCCACAAAAAATTGCGGCCATCACGGGAATTGAACCCGCAACCTTTTGTTTGAGACTCCGGTGCCTATTCAACCAAGCCAAAAAGGTATGGTTCCTATGATGAGCCACAGGAGACATACCCATTATGGGCAGTGCATTCCTCGCCCATCTCAGAACAGACCAAGGGGACATACTCCATAGAGCAGTGCATGTTTTGTCTCTATGTGTAGCTAGCCAGCTAGGCAGTGGACAAGATGCATACCATTTCAACAAATCTCTCCCTTGCACCTCTGTCCATCTGTTGCTTACTGGGCTCCATCAATGCCTTTAGGCTCACCCTTCCTCTGCCGCACTCCTCATGCCGAATCCATGAATGCGTGCATAGTGCAAGTCGCTCTCTAGCGGCTTGGTCATGAAGCCAG
The DNA here is from genome assembly GCA_023375785.1 of Penium margaritaceum. NCBI lineage: Eukaryota > Viridiplantae > Streptophyta > Zygnematophyceae > Desmidiales > Peniaceae > Penium > Penium margaritaceum. Next base: position 83,918 of record SZWC01004972.1, read on the forward strand.
CAAGCATGCTCTTTGTTCCGTAGTACTGCAAGTCCACCACGTTCTTCATGACGGGATTACGTGAGTAGTGGTAACATATGTCGATGTGATTTGTTTGCCGGTAGATGATCTTGTCTTCAGTAATCAAGATGGCGCTCATGTTGTCCACATATACGACAATGACATCCTTCTGTGGCACTGTCATTTTGCCAAGCAGGCTGCGCAACCACTTAGTCTCCTTACACAATTTAGACAGAGCAATGTACTCTGCCTCAGTCACGGAAACACAATCTTGCTTCCTGCAGGCCCATGAGATGGCATCGCCATTCAAGATGCACACGTATCCAGAGGTGAATTTCCTGTCGTCAAGATTTCCTCCCCAGTCAGCATCGGTGTAGCACTTTAGGCGAAGGGGTTCCGTTCCTTCTTGGCATCCAAGGATGAGGCCCATGTGACGTGTCTTCTGCAGGTAGCGCAAGATGCGCTTGACTACCTGCCAATGTTGTGGCCCAGGGTTGGCCACGTATCTGCTCACTTGTCCCACAGCATAGCAGATGTCCGGATGAGTCCCTACCACGGTATACATGATGCTACCCATGGTGGACTGGTGGGGGATGTCTTGCATCGCCCTTTGTTCTGCTTCGTTGCTTGGCGACATGGATGCCTTCAGCTTTGTATCGGTCGTCATTGGGGTGCTGACAGGTTTGCACTCTTCCATGTGGTAGCGCTTCAGTACCTCACCGATGTATTTGGTTTGGTTGAGTTTGATGGTGCCTGCTACTCGGTTGCGGTGGATGGCAATCTCAAGGTAGTACTCAAGAGGACCCATGTCCTTCATTTTGAACCTTTTGCTGAGGTCAGACTTTAGCTCATCCAGCAGCTTCACTGAAGACGAGGAGATGATCAGATCATCCACGTACAATGCAACCAGCATCAGCCCTCTCCTATCATCGCGCACGTACATGCTCAGGTCATTCTGGCAATGCGGAAAGGAGAGACCGGTCATGAAACTGTCCATCTCTTTGTGCCATATCCTTGGGAACTATATCAGCCTGTAGAGCGCTTTCACCAACTTGCACACCTTGCCCTTGGGAGCTTTGACTCCTTCGGGCACGTCCATCAGCACTTCCTTCTCAAGCTTCCCTTGAAGGAAAGCTGTCTTGACGTCCACATGGTATATCTCCAGGTTCTTTGCGGCTGCAATGCCAAGGAGAGAGCCGATGGAGGCAAAGGTCACAACGGGCGTGAATGTCTCATCGTATTAGGAGCCCGGGCGTTGAGAGAACCCCTTAGCCACTACCCTCGCCTTGAACTTGTTGATGCTGCCGTCTTGCTTCTTCTTCACTTGGAGGACCCGCTTGGATCCCACCACATGGGCCTTGTTGGGTCTATCCACCAGCACCCACGTGCCCTTCTTGGCAATGGACGCGAGCTCGCTGTCGCCTGCCTCCTTCCACTTGGCCGCATCTAAGCCATTCATCGCCTCCGCCACTGTGGATGGCTTTCCCTGAGCCATGCGCAACCAGCTAAGGCCGGTCCAATCATCCTCATACCGTAAACGTGCTTTCTTTGGTCGCAAAATGCACCGGAGCACTGGTGCAACTTCTTGCTTTGGTACTGGTGCTTCCATAGGTGGTGGTTTGTCATCGTCGTCATCGTAAAAAGAGTCGTCAGACTCCAAGTTAGACTCGGAAGCCCCGGATGCCTTGGTATCCGCATCCATGTCAGATGATGCATCATCCTCAGCAGCTACTCTCCCATTCTGACCACTTGCTGGCAAAGCGAGCCAATTGTCCGAAGCTTGGTCTCCGGACTCAAGCAACACTATCCACTTTCCTGCTTTGGGAGCGAGATTCGGGTCCACTAGCTCTCCCTTTTCAAGGGTGCGTTCGTCAAACACAACGTCGCGGCTCCTCACGAGCTTGCCTGCTGCCTGGTTTCAAAGCCAATAGGCTTTGTGTGATGTGTGGTACCCAACCATGACGCACTTCCTGGAACGTGCGTCAAGCTTGCCTCCACCTTCTCACGACTGGATATTCACCCATGCAGTTGACCCAAACACCTTCAGATGAGATGCGTTGGGTTTCTTCCTTGACCATGCTTCCTGTGGGGTCTTTAGCTGCTTGTCTTGCTCCTTTCCACGCTTCTGCAAGGCGGTTGCTGGTGTGAGGTTTAAGAGGTAGCAAGCCGTTGTTGCTGCTCCAGCCCAAAGCGAGGTGGGAGCTTGGCGTCGAAGAGCATGCTCCGCATCATGTCAAGCATGGTGTGGTTCATCCTTTCGGCAACACCGTTGCTGTGGGGGTTGTAAGGGGTGGTTTTCTTGTGACGGATGCCATGATGCATGAGCCAAGACTTGCATGCCTCGTACTCACCCCCATTGTCACTTCGGAGCGTTTTCACTTTCTTGGACGTTTGCTGCTCCACCATGGCGACGAACTCGAGGAGCTTCTCCTTGACCTCTCCCTTTGTTTTGTGGAATTAGATCCACAAATTGCGGCTGTGGTCATCAATTAAGGTTAGGAAGTACTTGCTTTCTCCGTTAGACGGTGTGAAGAAGGGTCCATATACGTCACTCTGTATCAGCTCCAAGACATGCTCTGCTCGTTGACCTCCTCTCCCAAACGGCTTCTTCTTTGTCTTCGCTTGGAGGCATGGTTCACACAATGTACACCCTTCGCCATGCTTCATGGTGCACCCTTCCATTTCGTGGACTACCTCTTGCTTCTGCATCTTCTGTAGCGTACTGTTTGCTACGTGGCCAAATCGCCGGTGCCACAGCTCAGCATGAGTGTCCTTGGTTGATGTGGCAACAGCAACAGTCGTCGGTGGTACATCCTTTGGCTCCCGTGCCAGTGTCTTTGTGGCATATGCAAGTCCCTCATCCGACGCCTTGGTGACTTTGGTTTGAAGCACGTAGAGGCCAATGACTCTTAGCACTTGAAGTATGAGATCCTCTTTGGTGTACAAAATCTGCATGTCGTCTTCTTTTTGGGGCCACCGCTTCCTTGTTGGTGAACACCACTGTCATGTTGTTGTCGGTGATTTGTGAGACGGACAACAAGTTGGCTACAAAGGAGGGCATGTACACGACCTTTTGAAGGTTGACCGCCTTCTTTGCACTCTTCACGTTGAACATGATCACCTTGCCCCCTTTGCCCATGGCTTGGTCGACGCTATCGTTTGCACACTTGATGCGCATGAAAGATTCGGCCATGGAGACAAATCCACCCTTCTCTGCTGATGAGTGGTGGTTGGTGTCCGAGTCAAGGGAAAATGCCCCGGGCCTAAGGATCACTGCGCTGTTCATGGGCAGCCCCCTAGCCATCATGTTGGTGAGCTCCTTCTGTTGGAGTAATGCTCCTCACCATGGCAAGAATGACTCCAAAAAGGAACACCAAAAAGGCAAGCCAAGGTGGCTTAGTGGTTAATGTTGTCCACCTCTAGAGGCAGGGGTCCAGGTTCAAGTCCCACAAGATAAATTTCTGCCCTGACTCAAGGGAGGTGGAAAATAGATGCCAGGAGGCCAGCTCAAACTCTAGAATTCCTCCTTAAGGTTCTACAAGGCCAGGTGAGGGTCCAGGAAGGTGGCACACCTTCTAGAAGGGATGATTTGTCCTACAAGGTATCTAGAGGTATCTTGGTCTTCTGGATACTTTCCCTCCTACTTGAAGCAATCTGAGGGATCTAGGAAGAGGCAGAAGCTTCTAGAGGAAGGAGAGGGATGCCTTCCTAGGTGGGAAAAGGACAGCCTCCCAAGGGCCACTCTAGAAGCCATAGAATCTGCTAGGAAGCTCCAAATCTAGCATGCTTTGGTGTTTTAAAAATCTTAGGTCAGTGGCTCTAAAATTCCACTCTTTGTGAGCCTTGATGAAGTGTTCATTTCCAGTCAATTGAGGCCAAAATCATTTCCTCACTCGCTGACCAGTTTTCTGCCATCCCTGGAACCGATTGCCTCCACAGTTTCAGTCTCTCCAAAAAACAGTTGGTGGTGTAAACCAGCCACTGCTAGGGACCCTCCAGGGTGCATACTCACCCTCAGACCAACACCGTCTTCTCATTTGTACCTTTGCTTTCGCCTTCTTTCTTGGGACTACGGCAGTCCCTAGCCCAAATCACAGCCTTGCCACAGTTGTGACAGTTTTCGGGCTTCTTGGAACTCTTTCCGCCACCATTGCCTTACCCTCCACCGCCACCGCTTCCGCTGTTGCCTTGATTGGAGCGAGAGCTTGCACCTTGTCAACCAAAGTGAGAGGCATAGGATGAGATGTTTTCCTCACTGCCACTGCGTCGCATGGACCCATTGCGGACGTGTTCGGCAACAGCCTCGTACGTCAGGTCTGCCTCCTTCCAACCGCCTAATTTGGTGATCAAGGAACCCCAGCTTTCGGGCAACGCCATTAGAAGGATCATGGCACACATGTTGGAGTCAAGATTCTATTCCATTTGCTGGACCTCTTGCAGCACGTTGTCGAATGACTTAAAAAATGCGGGTATCAATTCTCCTTCGCTCACCCTCATCGACGTCAACCTTTGGAAGATGAAGAGTCGGTTGGCTAGGGCGTTTGATTGATGCACGCGTGAGAGCTTTGCATAGGCCTTGGCAACCAACTTGCATCCTGTGATGTGGGAGTGTTGAGTCTCGTTGATGGACGTCACAAGAATGGCGAGAGCCATGTTGTTCTTCATCGTCCATGCTGCAAGGTCAACCGCATACGTCGTCACCGTTGCATCGGCGGGTGCTCTCTTGGTCCCTTTTAGGATGTCAAGGTAACCACGCACGTCCATGACAATCTCAAACTGCCATTTCCGCAAAGGAAATCCTGTCCCCATGAATTTGGACATACCCGCCTCAAGGCGGGCTTGAGTCAGATCCGCCATTTCTTGCGGTTGCTCGTTTTCTCTGCTTTGCTGCTACTCTGCTTTGTTGAGGCCGATGAGGCTGATGAGGCTGCTGATTGCGACCATTGTCAAAGGTGCAGTTGGTTGCGTTGCATACCCCTCCCGCCGATGATCGCCTAAGGCGATGGTGCCATCGTGAGAGAACGGACTTGGGGTCGTACCACCTTCTAAAAAGGGGTAGAGCTTAATCCCGTTGGGGCTCGAGGGTCTTGTCCAACATGGACTGAGATGTTCCTCGTCCCCTAGTCCGCCACGTGCACGCACCCTACCTGAAGAAGCCGATGGAGCCAATGGAGCAGATTGGAGCCGCCTGATCTTTGGTTACCTGATGTACCTGTGTGCCCTCCAAGACCATGCGCTAATCGGTCTTGGAAGCATGCCCTAGAACCAGAAGTGTGGGTCCATAACCCTTTTGTCAATGTGTCAGATAGCAACGGTCTAGAAAACAAGTCCCGACGTGGGAGGCTGCCAACCGCTCTCGGTATTGAAACCAAGAGAACATATCACCCTTGAACGAGGGATCCACACTTTAGGTTCGTTTGGTTTGCAACCTCACAAAGTCCGCATGTTGGTCTTTAGTGACTACCTTTGGTTGGACACTCTGTAAGGAGTCTCAAAGGGAAGAAATGTAAATGGATGCATGCAAGGTCCATGCTTTTATACTCGCAGAGCTTTGCTAGAGCTTGTGCTTGTAGTGGCTCCACTGGAGCCAACCTCAACCTACAGTCCTACTTGGCTTGTCCTTAGACCGCCAAGTGCCATCCTCAAGGCAGGCTCTAGTTTGCTTCCTAGAAGCTTCCCGTCCCAGTATTGGCCACAAAGAAAATTGCTGCCGTCGCGGGGATTGAACCCGCGACCTCCCGTTTGAGACTCTGGTGCCTATTCAACCTAGCGAAAAAGGTACGGTACCTATGATGAGCCACAGGGGACATACCCATTATGGGCAGTGCATTCCTGGCCCATCTCAGAACAGACCAAGGGAACATACTCCATGGAGCAGTGCATGCCTTGTCTGTATGTGTAGCTAGCCAAGTAGGCAGTGGACAAGGTGCATACTATTTCAACAGTGTTGATGCACTCTACGAGTTCACATTAGCTTGCCTCACTATTGGTGTACAAGCCTGCAGAGCAAATGCATTCATTTCTCTGTTTTCACTGCCATTCCCACTAATTTACCCCCCTCCTCTTCTTTGTCCTAGTCTACCACCACCAGTACCAACTCCTCTGTTGGTGGTGCTCATGCCGCGCTTGGTTCGGGTCATGGGTGTGGTGGTTACGGGCCTGGCAAGGGTCCCTGAAATAGTGGAGGCTACAATGGCAAGGGACGTGGTACCCGCACGTCTTACTCTTCCTCTCTCTCTCTCTCTCTCTCTCTCTCTCTCTCTCTCTCTCCC